>PVJA010007143.1:0-16587 GCA_004027025.1 Myocastor coypus | reverse complement strand
CCCTTTCTTTTCTTTGAAAATTGACATATTGCATATTGTCCTCACAATCAGTATACAATACCTAAAAAAATTTTGAATACTTATCCATGGCACAAGTGCCTTCCTGACAAGTGCAAGGTCTTGAGTTCGAGCCCTGGTTGGAAAAAAAAAAAAAAAACAGCCTTGATTACCTGGGATAAATTCCACTTGACTATGTTGCAAATTTATTTTACTACTTTGTTGGATTTAATGTGCAAGCATTTTATTGAGGATTTCTGCACCTACATTTAAAAGAAGTATTGATCTGAAGTTTTTTTCTGACAATATCTTTGCCTGGTCTGGCACTGGGGTAATATTGGACTCCTAAGATGAACTTAAAAATATTCCCTCTACAGCCGGGCATGGTGGCACACACCTGTAATCCCAGCACTTGGGAGGCTGAGGTAGAAGGACCAGTATGAGTTCGAGACCAGCCTGGACTACAAAAGTGAGGTCAGGGCCAGCCTGAACTGCATAGCGAGACCCTGTCTCAAAAAGACAAAAAAATTAAATTTTTTTTAAATTCCCTCTATTTCTATCTTCTAAAAGAGACTATAAAGAATAAGTATAATTTATTCCTCAAATGTTTGGTAGAGGGCCAGTGAGATGGCTCAACAATCTAAAGCATCTGCTTAGGATAGCTTAGGCAACCTCAGGGACCGTGGTTCAATCCCTGGCACATGCTGCGTCAGCTCCACCCTCAGGGCAGGCTGAGCAGGCCATAATAATTTTAAAAATATTTGGTAGAATTCATGAGTAAACCCATGTGGGCCTAGTGCTTTTTGTCTGGGAAGGTTATCAGTCATTTATTTCAATGTTTAACAAATATAAGCCTATCCAAATTATTTCTTCTGGTATTAGTTTTACCAGATGGTATCTTTCAAGGACTTCATCTATTTCACCTAGGGTATCAAATTGGTAGGCATAACTTTCCTCCATCACCCTATCAACTCCTGGGAGATCTTTAGTGATTCTCCTCCTTTCTCTCTGATAGCAGTAGCTCGTAATCTCTAGCTTTCTCTCTTTCATTGATATTTTTAAAAATCATCTTTGATTCCATTGATTTTTTTTAATGAAACTCCTATCTTTAACTTCATCTATTGCTACTCTGATTTTTATTTGTTTCCATCTTCTCACCTTGAATTTAATTTGCTTTTCTTTTCCTGAGATGCAAGCTTAGATGTTTGATTCTTGTCATCTTTTCTAATGCACTCATTCACCACTATGAATTTCTCTCTAAGGCCTGCTTCCCTTGTGTAAGTTGTGATTAGATCTTTATTTAGTTCAAAATATTTTTAATCTCTCTTGATATTTCTTCACTAAAAGTTTTCCATTTAATAAGAATGTGAAGATCTTTCAGCTATCTTTGTCTCCTTGATTTCTAGCTTAATCCCTTTATGACCCAAGGACAGACATTGAAGAATTTTTGTGCTGTGAATGTCTTACAATGTGTTTTAGGGTTCAGAATGTGTTTTTTGATGAATGTTCCCTGAGCTTGGGAAGAACAGGTCACCTGCTGTTCGTTTCCTTGTCATGTTCAGCAGGCATCTGAACCCCACAGGCTCTGTTTCTGTGACTCTAATATCAGTTTCAATCCACACCATCATCAATTCAGGTCTATACCACTAAAAAGACCCAGGTGAGTGTCTAAGTCTATTATTTCCATGATTCCTTTGCTAATAGCAGTGAAAGCAGCCCCTTGAGAACTACATTCTTCTCCTTTCTTCTTTGCCCCCACTAAACCTGGCAATAGACAGACGAGATATGAGATAGACACCTCCTACATAAATAAAGTATCATTGGACAAGCACTGTGGGTTCCTCTAGGTAGAAAAAGTGCCCTGGTGATGATTAGCATCATCGAGAAAAACTACTTGCACAGCTACCCCTTGAGGCTTATCCACGAAGCTGCTGCAGATTATTGGCAACTGGTTTTTTGCTTTTGCTTTATTGTTAGGTTTGCTTGCTTGTTTGTTGTTGATACCAAGTCTTGTTGTACAGTCTAGGTTGTCTTGTACTTGCTATGTAGCACAGGCTGACCTCAAACACACAATCCTCCTGCCTCACCCTCCTAAACACCAGGATCACCAGAGTGCATCACCACACTTACTCTGACATTTACTGGCCTTCTTTTTAACCTACATCTAGCATTCTTCTCTCTGAAATATGTATCTAGAACACCAGGAAAAGACACAAATACTAAAGCAAATAGAACATAATTAAGAGAGCAAAAATATTAAACCATAATATTTTAATTCAACTACTTTATTTTAGCCATTTGTTTGCTTTACATATCTCACTCTTCTCTGTTTCATTTTAATCATATACCAATAGTGAAATTGAGTAGCTATATTCTTCCTATCGATTAAAATAGAATTGAAAGATAATTAATTTTGTCTTTCCTAATAAAATAGCATAATTCAACACTAAGCCTCAAAATGTTTGCTATGGCCTAATACAGTATATGAGCCACTTTCTAAAATAGAAAAAAAAATTATTCTGGGAAGTTCCATGATGCAAAAGTCCACAGCAGTGCCAAAGTTCCAAAAGTCTTCTCAATTATAAATCTCTGAAACTTAGACTGAGATGAAATGTGGTCAGAGGTTACACACTTGTAAGCTGTCATGTTTCTTTTGACCAGAATTTCTCACTCTGACCACCACACAGAACTCCCGGAGCAAAGCCCAACAGTCACAGAATGGGTCACCACGCTGGGACGTTGCTGAGGGCCCCACTGAGGGTGCTAAATTTAGTAGCCATTCTCAGAAAACACAAATGTTCTTATAAATAAATAAATAAATAAACAGCTAGGCACAGACATACTCGATCTCCAGTTTCATCCCAAGCTACTTTTCTAAGAACTTGAGCTTTTAATAAAATGCCAACATTACAGAGAAATAGCATTTGTATTCCAAGTACAGGAAGCTCATCAGTGCTGGGAGCTGGAACACATTTTTATTTCTGTTCTCCAGGAATCCCAGCAGCTACTCAAACTAGACTAAGACCAGACTCAAAGCACTCAGAAAAATGTCTGGTGTTCCATATATTAGCATTTCAAGTATACATTCACTTCATGGTGTTGGTCACAAATACTCAGTGAACATGCCACCCTGTGCAGAAGACTGCAGATTCTGTGAGCTAGCAAGAGCCTGTCCACTGTCCGCAATAAGCCCATGGCTACCACCTCTAACCATGAGACACCACTCTGCTGGCTGCACGGACTGACACAAAGCTCTGTGCACAAACGTTGATTCCACTTCACACATGGAGAGCCTGAGTCTAGCGTTAGGAAGGGGACAACCCAGTGCAGGGTGGTAGGCATAACAAATGTGCTGGCACCTCCAGAGAACATACAAGCCTCTGTGTCAGCAGCAGGAAATGGCTTCATAGGGAAGGAAGGGATGTGTCCTGACATCACTTTAAACCAGATGGGATCTGCTACTGTGATTCAAGGGGAAGGCACTTCAAATTCAGGTCCAGCATGAGAGGGTCCAAAGACATCTACCCAGAGTGTGATGCCTAGGCCAGCCTAGACAGGGCAGGAAGTCAACCGGGGGCTTTGATAAAACGCATATTTGGAAAACTGGTGCTAAATTGTAGAAGACTTGGAGTTCCAGGCTAAGGAACAGGGGCTAAGGAAGGATTATCACCAGAGAATCTGTTAATAAGCATACCATACTGCTAAAAAACCTCTAGATCTTTAAGATTGAATGAAAATAACACTTTTCACTAAACAAAAGCAAAATGTCCTTTGACACCACTGTCAGACTCTAAAGTAATTTAGTGAAACCTTGAAAAACATTAGGAAAATTTCAATAGCACATAGCTACACACTACACGTCTAGCAAAATCATAACCAGAATTGTTGTAGGAGAGGTATAGATGCTGGAACATGCAATATACAAAACACAGTTTTCTTGAGGAGCACCAATGACTCTTTAGAGATAAGAAGAGAAAAAAAATGAAATGTATCTCTCAAAAAATCCTGCCAAAGCTTCTACCTTTTCTCGATGATCAGGTAACTAAGACTTGCTTGTGAGGTCAGTATTGCCAACCTGTGCACCGTGCTTCTTAAAAGGAAAGCCAGGTCGAGTTCTAGTACTAGTTTGGCTCCTGACACTCTTCTGGTCCTCTTGTGAGTCCCTTGCCTCCACTCCAAGTACGTCTGTGCACGGACGAGACAAAAGCATGCTCAATGCGAAAGCACAAATTATGTATTGAGAAATCACTACAATGCCAAATTTTTTTTAGAATAAAAAATGAATATATATCTTTAAGAACTTGCTGTGTTAGGGAAACTGTTTACATATTGAGGTGTTCCTCTTTTTTTGACTGGAACAAATAAAAAATTTGATATGGCCTTGGTTTCTTTTTCATGTGTGTCCATCCTGAGAAGCTGATATTTTTGCTACAGGTAAGAGCATGAGCTGTTTTGAGTGTGTCATCCCTGCCCCACTGCCTCTCAGGGTGTTGGCCCCGCCACCCAGGGTCTCAGGACAGTGTCTTCAAGTTGTGTCTTAGTCATTTTCCTTGTCACTGAGACACAGTTTCTGATACCCACAATTTACAGAAAGATTTATTTTGGCTCAGTTTATAGAGGTTCACTCCATAGTCAGCCACTCCTCAGAACAGCAGGGTGAAATGGGTCAGTTTAGGAGCACTGCTCATGGCACAGGAGGATCTGGGAAGAATATTGACCCTTCTAGGCCAAACCCTGGAACCTCCTTAAGGAGGTCACAACCAAGTCTGGCCACAACTAAGTCTTTAAACAAAAAGAGCTTGATAACTCGAGATAAAGCCCAAGCTTGGACTCAGCAAGTATCCCCTAAGCATTCCAGGGCCCTGTGTTCCCTCTTGCATATATTGCCAGACTCCAGTGCTTCACTCTGGGCCTAACTAATCCTGGAGAAACCTCAAAGCCAGGAAAAGCTTAGACTGTTAGCTCTGTCTAGACAGACACAAAGGATACAGACTTTAAAATGATCTGCAGAGCCGTTGTGGTGGCTCACAGCTGTAATCCTAGCATTTGGGAGGCTGAGGCAGGAGGATTGGTGTGAGTTCAAGACCAGCTTGGGCTACAAAAAGTGAGCTCAAGGCCAGCCTGAACTGTATAGTGAGACCCTGTCTCAAAAAAAAAAAAAAAAAAAAAGATCTGGGTCACCTCATGCTATATCATGACCAAAAGGGCCCATGTAGAAATGCACCTAAGCTCAATTCTTCCCCACAAGCAGATAACTACTGAGACCAACTCTAGGACATCATACCCACCCATTCCCTTGCCCCACGGGAGCCCACCCAGGATCTCCACTCAGACCATCACCTGCTTGCCCTGCTTTCTGTGTGTCTGTGCCACTCAGAATTCACCACGTGGAGACCCACAGGAGGAAGGTCCCCAGCGCTGCTTCTTGCTGAGTGTCCCAGGTTCCCCATGCTACCCCACAGGGACTGCCTCATGCAACTTTATGATCAAAACCATACTACAAACCAGGTAATCCCAGTGCTCTCTCTAGAGGTGGAGGAGGAGAATCACAAATTCAAGCCTACCCTAGGCAACTCATCAACTTAACGAGGTCCTGTTTTAAAATTTAAAAATTAAGAAAACGCTGGGGATATAGCTCAGTGAAAAGGCCGTTAGTTCAATCTCAATACAGGAAAATAAAGTGCTACATCTCTTCATCTCAGTGGTAAGTTCCACATTCACCTGCAGAAGATTCTCCTGGAAACAAAGTCCAAAAAGAAGCTCGTAGCCTAAGGCAGACAAGAGCACCACTCAGTGCTGCAAGGACTCAGGCTCACAGCTGCCCCTCGATGCCAACCACCAGAGCCCATCCTTGGCGCATGGTGAGAGCAGCTACTACACAGCACTTGGTCAAAACCCCTCAGTGAACCTTAATCTCTGAGCTCTGAGTTCCTCTGCAGACCCCTATCCTCATCACCAGCCCATCTGACCCAATGGTTGCATTTCTAGCCAGGCACAACTGCTTGGCTGAATTTAAAAATAATGTTCTTACTTCCTGGAATGTGAATCCAGAGCCATGCAAGGAGCTCAGATATCATTCCCTAACCCCCAGCACCAGTGAGCTCCTGTGCAGAGAGGTGTAAACTAACACTGTGTTCATTCATGCTTACTCTGTGTTCTCACTCTTGATCATCTCTGCTCCTGGCACCTTTTATGATGCTGGGCACTCAATACTTATTTGTTGGTATCAGGTACCCAGGTGAGTGGGTGGGCAGGAGCAAATGAGTGAGCAGGTGGGTGGATAGATAGATAAATGAATGAGTATATGGATGGGTAGGTAGGTAGGTGGGCAAGTGGGTGAGTAGGTGGGTGGGTGAGTAGGTGGGTGGATAGTAGGATGGATGGGTGAGGGAGGGAGGGAGGGATGGGTAAATGGGTGGGTGGGTGGGAGAGTGGGTAGATGGATGGATGGATGGATGGATGGACAGATGGGCGGGTAGATGGATGGGTGGGTGGATGGATGGATAGTGGATGGCTAGCTACAGGTATATGGATGGTTGAGTTAGTGAGTAGCTGAGTGGGTGAATGATTGAATGGATGGATAAAGGTGAGTGGATGGGTGAGTAGATAGAATATTAAGTGTTTGCCATTGAGACAAGTATAGCAGCCATAGAAATGCCTACTATTGCTCTCAGAATTTATTATATTATATCATATTATATTATATTATATATTATGAAAAGCTCACCCTTCACCAGGTGAACATTATTATTCATTGCTGCCTTCCATCTACAACACAACTGTTTATTCTACCAAAGTGTATGACATTTTGACAAAACACCACATGGCTCACATGCAGCTTGCCCTTCAGGGGATATCTGCTAGCCTAAGTTATTTAAAGAAGCCCTCTTATCTAATCATTGCTCATTACTGTGGCCCTGGTATCTATGACGGGGAGGACACGATTCGGCCCCCAGGGCAGCACATGTCCCAGTGGCAGTGGCTCCTGCGCTTGCACACTCATGCCTGGCAGGACCCATTGGGAGGCATGGACGTCAGTGGACTGGACTTGAAAGAGCAAGCAGAGAGGGACTCTGGGCAGCAACACTGCCACTGCCAAAACCTGCTTGAGCCTCACCTGTTGTTGTCCTCACCCAACACAAATACACATCTTTTTACTAGCTTGTTTGCACAGCGTGATTATCGTAGAAACAAACACATGATTCTTTGTCATCCCATCAGTTGCCTAGGTTGCAAATGCCAGCCCTGTGGGCTTTTTGTTTTTCCTTTTCCTCTCTCCAAAGTCTTGAAATCATCTCCAAAGGGGGGACTTGGAGACCAACCTCCACCCTGGAGGAGGCTTTGGGCAGACCCATCTGGGTCTCCCTGTGCTCTGAAATCACAGGAGTCCATTCAAAAGACACAATGTGAAAAGACAAGATACTCAAGCCATTAACTGTCCACCACATTTGGGTAAACCGAGAACAGACCAAGCTTGTTGGTGGCCACAGTCAACACATTTTAGTATTGATTCATCTCTGACTTCTTCCCTACCAGATCAATCTCAAAAAAAAAAAAAAAAAAATGACCTTTCCACTATGATAGACTCATGATGGCAGCACACAAAGGCCATGCTAGAGCATCGTAAGTTCACAACAGGGCCCAGCCTACTGCTGTCCTTCCCTAAGCCCCGTGTAAGGTTTCACAGCGTGCTCTCTGAGTGATCCCCCAAGGAGAGAATCCCTGGAGCCTGGCCCGTAGGGCCAGTGGATTGCACTCCAGCCCTGCCAGCAGCCAGAAGCCCTGAGGCTCCAGCCATGGCAAGGGGCAGCAGGCTTGGACACATTCCCAACAGCCAGCTGCTAAATCTCTAGGAACATTCCAGGCCCAGTGCAAAACAGCCATTATTTAAAACAAAATTTTACAAGTTTACTGTTAAACCTATGAAAAATAAGTGTGAAAAATATTCCACATTCATCCCTTTCTAGCTGCTTTACCATATTTTAATATTATCTACTATGTTCTTGGGGTCACTGACTCCTGCTGTGCCTGCATGGCAGAAATGTTGGGCAGTGGAGCGCCACCCCACACCCCTTCCTGAATCCATGCCCAGGGACTGCAAGTTGGCAGCTTAAAATTGATCACAATGGGGATAATTACACTGCAGAAACGGGCACACGCTATCATGGCCCTGCTTTCCAGAGTCTGTTTTAAGTATTTGTCAGAACCAACAAGAGATGATTCTGAAAGATGGTGGAAACAATTGGTATTTTTAGTAAGCCTAACTTCAGGAGTTCCCTCACTGTCCACATGATATAAAAGAAGGACTAATGAGAACACACTGGGGTTCATGGGTTTAGAGGAATTGAAGCACGATGGTGATCGGGATAAGCCATTCGGAAAGAAGACTCTCAAATAAGTGCTGAGGGTGTGAATACCTATGTCTCAAGTAAACGCTCACCAACAGTCTTTCCCTGAAAGACAAGAAGATCCAGCCAACAGGGAAGAATACTGAGGGGCTACTTCCTGCACAGTGAGGCACGAGCGGTGAGACAAAGGTGGGACCATGTTGTGGTGAGCACCTTCAGCCATTCCTTCTCATCCAGGAAGAAAAATCCACTTCAATGGGTCAAGAGGGCTCATGGCTCATGGGATGTTCACAAAGATGGAAGGCAGGGGTCAGGGCTGAGTCCCTTGACACACACCCTCACTTCTCTAGGGAGAAGCATGGCTCAAGGTCCCAAGGAAATCTGTCCTCGATTCATTGACATGGATTCAGGAAAAAGTTAGCTCCTGACACAGCTGTGAACACCTCATTGGTCCTAAAATCTCTCTCTGCTGTGAACCCCAAGGCCACCTGGGATAAGAACCTGCATAGGGAAGCTCTTAGTGGAGCATCTGAGATCCAGCCTATGGACCCCACTCTGGCTGTCCCGAGGAAACCGGCCTACCCCTCCCAGGACACATGGGGATCTCCTAGGCCAGCATGACACTGGTTGCCTGTGTCTGTGCCCATGGATCCCAGCAAATGCACAGGTTGGGATGAAATGTGCTGAGTGTGTGAATATCTCTTGGACATTTTTGGCAACCACATTTACTGTATTTTTTAATCACATTTCATAAAGACAAAATTGGTGCTAAACCTAAAATGTGTATAATAATGGATTTTTTGATCTATGTTTATGAGTTACATTTCAGTGTCATGCTGATAATCTAGGGGATTTGTTATCAGATATTTAAGGTATATGAAAGGAAAGCCCATTGGTCCTAATGTAATGTCAGTCACAATTACTAGCTTAACACATTATATAAAATAAGTACAACATCTTGTCACTTATTAAACTCAGCAACATTCTAACTGGCTATTCTAAGTCTTTTGTCATTCACAGTTGTGGCTCTTCTCTGGGCTATTTACAATCAGACTGATGAGAAAAAAAAAAAACGTTAACAAGAGCTACCAAAAAGTCATTTGATTTTTTTTTTTTTTTTTTCTTTTTGAGACAGGGTCTCACTATGCAGTTCAGGCTGGCCTTGAGCTCACTTTTGTAGCCCAGGCTGGTCTCAAACTCGCACCAATCCTCCTGTCTCAGCCTCCCAAGTATTGGGATTACAGGCATGAGCCACCACACCCAGCTTTTTTGATTATTTTGTTAAAACTGATATAATAAGAAAATTTTCCTGATTCACAACTGTCATACAAATTGACTGCTTGGCTTCATTTTATATTTCATTTTTCTTTTTTTAGTATCATAATTATTGTCATAAAATTCTATAACAGTATAACTCTCAGCAAAGAGATCTTGCCAGTGTTGTAAAATGTCTGTTTTTGTTTCTGTTTAGTTTTTTTCAGATAAGGTCTGGCTGTGTAGTTCTGACTGGCCTAGACCTCTCTGTGTAGCCCAGGTTGGCCCTGAACTTGAAGCAATCTCTTGTTCCAGCCTCCTGAGGGCTGGGATTACAGGTATGGGCTCCCACACCTGGCTCTTAATGTCTCGAGGTGTTGAACACGACGCACCAAACAGCCAAAATTAACAATAGACTTCAGGTAAACCTAAGAGCTCTCCTTTCAAACTTCGTTGTTCTTCAAATGCGGGGCTTTTTTTTTTTTTTTTTTTTTTTTTTTTTAACGTATTTGATACAGGGTCTCACTATGCAACTCAGACTCTAGCGATCCTCCTGTTTTCAGCCTTCCCAGTGCTGACATTACAGGTGTGTGCCATCACACCCAAGGGTGGGGCCTGTGCAGCACAATGGTGCCAGGGGTCAAACCCTGGTTCCTGTGCTTGCCTAAGCAGGCACTTAGTCCATTGAGCTATCTTGCTGGCCATCAAGTGTACTTGCTGTTTTTTTCTTTTTTTAAGTTTTACAACACTGACTCTAAATTGTCAGACACTCCCCTCCCATATGGACTGGCTGAGACCAATAGCTGGACCAGCATTCCAGCCAGAGGGACAGTGACAAGGGCAATTAATCAGTAACTCTGTCAGAAAAACTCTCATAAAGACAGAGGGGATAAAAATGAAAACATGAGAGCTGTCAAAATCATAAAGGAGTTGCTAATATCAGCCCATCCAAAGATAAATTATAATAAAATTGTTGATGCATAAATGACACAAAGAACTCTGCCAAAACCCTACGTTCAACCAGAACAGATATAAACATACTGTCATGGTTTGCATCTAGTTGTCCCCCTCCCCTGAGTTCTGGGGCAAAATTTGTGGTTAATTCATGATCCAGTGTTGGGATTATGGGTATAAGTGCTGCTGGGATTATGGGTGTGAGCATTACACTCAGATTGAGGCAGGTAGCTTGAATGCAATGTTAAGGAGACACAGTATCTCTGGTGCCATTACTCCTCCTTTTTTGCTCTTGCTGTTTTACTGTTTTCCATTGCCATGAATTGCTGGTCTCTGCATTGTGCCTCTCTGCCTTGGAGCCAGCTGAGTATGGACTGAAATCTCCACAAATTGTGAGCTAAATAAACCTTTCCTTCCTCCATTTTGGATGTCAGGTATTTTGTCCCAGCAACAATAGAAAAGTACCCAAGACACACACTGTAACAGACCTATGGGTAAGAACCCAGCTGTCAAGCTGCAGGCTCTCCTTGAGTTCTCTGAAGGTCTTTCCAGGTCTCCAGCACCTTAGAGACTAATTCCTTAGCCTCAGTGGTACAGCAAAGTCACGTTTAGTCTAGACATACTAACTGCAGCACAGGGAGATCTCTGCCTGGCTTTGGGAGAGCAATGCTGTTACTATGCCAACCAGAGGTTGTACAATAAGCTGTAAATACCCAACCTTAATTACCATGTCACTGACCTGAAAGATTTGACCCCTGTGGGCTGTATACACCATGACAATTCCTCCAGGGGTCATAAAAGGTCAAAAATTCCACCACCCCATGGAGGGGCTGGGTTAGGCTGCCCATTGGCAGGAATCACCTCAGACCAAACCCTCATTCCCACCCCAAATCCTAAGGCCAAAGCCTTCAACACCAAGCCATGAGCTTTTCTCACTGGCTGGTTCCTACTCTGTGGAGTGGATCTTGTATTTTCTGTTTCAAATTAATTATTTCTTCCTGAAGAGAACCATATTTGCATGAGAAATAAAACCAAGAATCAATAGGATCAAGTCAAATCAAAAGGCTAAAGGAAACTACCAACAAAGCGAAGAGACAACTTATAGAATCGGGAAAACAGGCCTGCGGGTTAGCTCAGTTGTCTAAAGCACCTTCCTGAGCAAAAGTAGTCAAGGGCAAGGGACTGAAATTCAATGCCCAGCACCACATGCTGCACCAGTCCTGTGCTTAAAGCCGCCTGAACCAGCCAAAGAAAAAGTCCTTCTCACATTTTTGGGCCAGCCAGATAGTTCAGTGGACTAAACTGCCTGCTTAGGCAGAGCGCATCGCTCCGGTTGCTCAGGTTCCATCCCTGGCCTGCAGTGGGGGCTCCACCCCGGGGGTGTACTGAGCCAGTGCTTGAGATTACGCATGGTTGAATGTGCCTTTAATCTCAGCACTTGGAAGCCTGAAAAGAGGAAGATCACTACAAGTCAGATCTACTTAGACCTTGTACTAAATACAAAAAAAAAAAAAAAAGGGAGAAAAAACTTGCCTGCTGCTCCTCACACAAAGGACTAATATCACAAATACCTAAACATCTCAAAAAATTAGATTCACCAAATTTAAAGACACAATTTTAAAAATGAGCAACTGAGATAGACAGACTTCTCCAATGAAGAAGTACAACTAACTAGCCAAAATGCAGTACATGAAAACCTGTTTACTGTCTCTGCCCATTAGAGAAATCCAAAGTGCAACAACACTGACATTCCATCGTACCCCATTAAGAATGGCTTTCTGGGCCCAGCGGGATGGGTCAGTGGTCTAAAGCGCCTGCTTGGGGAAGCTTGGGTAGCTTCAGGGACCGCAGTTTGATCCCCAGCACCACATGCTGCACCAGCCCTGCCCTCGGGGCGGGCTGAGCCAGCCATAAAAATGAGTGAATAAACAAAGGTTCTGAAACAAGAATAAAAATAATAAATAAAAAAAAGAATGGCTTCCTTCAAGAAACTGACCAATAAAAAATGTTGGAGGGGCTGTGGGGAAAAACGAACGCTCTTCATTGTTACTTGGAATGTAAAGTGATAAAATCACCATGGAAATCAGTATGGAGATTCCTGAAAAAAATTAAAAATAGAAATTCCATTTGACTCAGCTAAATCTTGAAAGTGGTCTCTATGTCCAGCAATGAATGAATAAAATGACATTTATACACACAATGAAGTACTACTCTACCATAAAGAGTAGTGGGTGTTCCTCGAGACCATAATGTTGCATAAAGTGAATCAGACCCACAGTGTTATGGTTTATGTCTAGTTGTCCCCCCAAAGCCTCATGTAGTCATTGGGTGGGGACTTCTAGAGTTTGAGACTTGATCCGTGATCCCTGGGATTATGGGTTTTAGTACTGGTGGGATTATGGGTAGGAGTACTTCTGGGATTATGGGTGTAGCCTAGGGCGGGAGCTAAGGTGGAGAGCCTGAATGTAATATAAAGAGAGACAGAGAGACAGACTCGAGCCTTTGCTGCTGCTCTGCTGCCATGATTGATTGGCTGTCTCTGCCACCATTTTGTTGCTGCTCCGCCGCCATGAACTGGATTCTCTCTGCTCTGTTCCTCTCAGCCTTGGGCCAGCTGAACATGGACTGAAACCTCCAGTAACTGTGAGCTAAATAAACCTTTCCTTCCTTCATTTTGAGTGTCTGGTATTTGTCCCAACAACAAGTAAAAAGAAACTAAGATACACAGGCCTAGATATTGCATGGCTCCTCTGATATGAGAAACTCAACATATAAAATGCAAAATAAAACAGAGACAATAGGGAAAATGAGAGAGAGAAAAGCGATTGCAATCCAGCATGAGCAATATTTTGAAAAGAAGATCTTGATTTAGTATCATTGTCTTATGTGTTTTATATGACTTTTGCCTGTTATTCTGGTGGCTAATCCATATATATGATAATTAACTTTATAAGGATTTATAAATGAATAAATCTGATACTGGCCAAAAAGGTATGGGGAGAATTGAGATGTGTCATGTACATGCACCATGTTCCCACAATGAATATAAGCGTTATCTACTGCAAACACACATGTACTAAAAGAAACTAAAAACACAACAAATAAATCACTGAGCCAGCTGCAACTCTTGGGTATCCTGCTCAACTCTACTTTCTCTGAGATGACTGGGAATGGTGAGGTACTATGAGAACAAGCTCAGCCAAGATCGTGGACCAGAATACCATGCCCTGGGAGATATGTTATCATCTATTATCTTCCAAATTAGTGTACTCAAAAACCCATGTGGCCTCCCTGGAATTGGTACCCAAGAGAAACCAAGCAGAGAACCCTAGAGAAAGGACAGGACAGTGACTTGATGGCCATAGGATTGTCTCCTTAACCCCCTTCTTTTCTGCACATGACACCCAATCATACCATTCTTCAATGGCCAATGCAGGCTATAGGCTTCCTGCTTCTGCCCATAATGAGTACCTGACAGTTTAGCACCACTTGCCACTTTCAAGTTCAAAGTCAGCTGTACTTTATTATTTGTTTGTCTGGGTTTTGTCGTTTTGCTTTTGTTTTTGTTTGGCTGACCTTAAAAAGTTTGGGTTCCAAGAATATGAGAAAGAAAGCCAACCTCACTCCAACCTCTACCCTGGCCAGTTTCAGCATCACTCTGTACTGGGTCTCTTCTTGAAGCAAGTAAATTCCCCCTACTCTGGAGACTTTAGTCCTTTTCCCACCCATCTTGCCAGGGGAACAAAGGCAGGCTGGTCACATGATCCTGGTTAGCTCAGGAAGTTTTGCTAGAAGGTGCCAAGTGCTGAGGGAAGGCACTCCTAGATGCCAGTCACTGTGCTAAGAGTCTTTACATCATCAGTCTGTTGGGTTCCCCACAGCACCCAGTGAAACAAAGGAAGCCCACAAAGTGATAGATAGATAGATAGATAGATAGATAGATAAGATAGATATGTATATATCTTATAATATATAAAATTATAAAATAATATATGAAATTATGTCATATAATTTCATAAGTGAATCTCACAAACTTAATGTTGACTGAAAGAAACCAGAAACAAAGAGGACACTGTCATTTGCCTAAAGTTCAGAATAAGACAAAACTGATAAGGAGTTGCACCTGGGTGCAGCAGATCTTAAAATACTCAGGGTTCTGGTTAAGGTTGGCTAGCAGTTGTTAGACAACCTATTGTCATGTATCACTAACTTCATAAAAATGTAAATAAAAGACCATTCTGTTGAAAAACAAATATAGATAGATAGATAGACAGATACTCACAAGAGAGTTAGAATAGATATACAAATAGATATACAGCTACTTTCTCTTGGTTCATTGAGAATAAAAGCTTGTACCAATGTTGTTTAGATAAGACATTATATCTACACCTTGTCCTCTGAATAACAACTACAAAGACAATATACAACATATTAATTATTGTAACCATCCTACTAACCTGAGTTGAAACTGTTTCACTGCTATTTTATCTTTTTTTCCCATTAAAATGAATTTTTAAAAAACAAATAAATTGCAACCCATTTGTTTAGTGGAATAATTCATTGTAACCATGAATGCTGTGTATTAGACTTACAATCTTAAGAAGGCTTTTTCCCATTAAGTTTTTGTTAACTTAGCAATTACAGAGGGCTAGGTGTCTGTACGTGGAAAACGGGCTACCTACTGAAGAGGACAGCTTTTGCCAGCCAAACTCAACAGAAAACACTCTGTCAAGACTCAAAAAGATGGGGCTGGGGAGATTGCTCAGTAAAATAAGCACTTCCCTGGCAAGCTCAAGGGCCTGAGTTCAATTCCTGGTTCCAAAAAAAAAAAGAAATAGACTCAGAAACAGCTGAGGATGTAGCTCAGTATACTGTATCACTTTGTGTGGAAGGCCCTGGGTTCACTCCTCAGTGCTGTAGAGAAAAACTCCTGAAGAAGATAGTGACAGGCAACATTCTGTAAAAACAACAATAAAGGCTATAATGATGAAAAAAAATTACTCAGGAGCATAGTCACTTACTATCTAATTATTTATTCACATGCTCCTTACCTGGGTGTTTTCACCCTGCAAAAATTCACTGAACTCCAAATTTATGATCTATGCATTTTCGTGTGTCACATAATTCAATTTTAAATGTTTTCTTAAAAAAATTAAGATAACCCACTGAACAGAACATAATTTGCAGAGTATATAACTAAAAAATAGAGTTTTTGGAGCAGGGGAGATAGCTCCATGGTACAAGTGCCTGCCTGGCAAGTGCAAGGTTGTGAGTTCAAACCCCAGTCCCTCAAAAAAAAAAGGAATTCTTATTTGAAATATATAAACTGAAAATTAATGAGGAAAACAGTATAATAGGAAAATAAAGGACAAATTATATAAACAGACCATTTACAAGAAGAGAAAATACAAGACGAAGAAACAAAAAGATGTTCCACATAATCCCTAACTGGAACTTACAAATTCAAACGTTGGGCAATGTCAGCTTGGAAAATGTTTAAAAGTAGAAACCACTCTTTGTGGGTGAAGAGGAGGATTTCTTCCTCAGGGACATTTCAAGAGGAATTTGCATCCATCTCTTTCAGTCAGCAGTTCCAAGTCTAAGGAAACAATAAACTTGTAGGCATCCATACAGCATGACATTAATGAAATAAATTTGAAAAACATGCAGCCATAAGGGTTCGCATTCAGGGTATTAACAGAACACGTAAATGCCATTAGAGGTAAAGACACTAGTTTGAGTGGTGGTTATGTGGAGTGGGAGGCAGAGAAGAAAGTGGAGCTGGGGAAAGCCCTGGGGGAGTTTCTATAGTATATGTGCTTTTTTGCTTCCTAATAATAAAATAAAAGGCAGCCAGCATAGTGATACATGCCTATAATCTCAGCCCTTCGGAGGCTAAGGCAGGAGGATTGCTACAAGCTCATGGCTGGCCTGGGCTATATAGTGAGTTCTAGGAAAAGGGAAGAGAATGGGAAGGGAGGGAAAGGAGGGGAGAAGGAGAAAAGAAGGGGAGAGAGGAGGGAAGGGGTAAGGG
>PVJA010007142.1:0-70672 GCA_004027025.1 Myocastor coypus | reverse complement strand
AAAAAAAAAAGGAGTACCTATGTTTGATAGTTTTCAAAAGGAACATGTTTATATTCAATTTGTGTGAGATGCTACTCTGATATTTAGCCCGAATGAATTGATGTGGAGTAACGATTACTTAAAGTTGCTTTCTGTGATGAATCCTTGGTTTTGTCATTTATTTTGCCTGTGTTGGTCATTTCCCATGGATGAGACCTATTAGCAAAATCCCACTTATTACAGCATGGTGACTCACTGAACGCATGCTTGTACGGATTTGCTGGTAAGAAAAGCACTCACATGGTACATTCATTTTCTACTCTAAGGGGAAATTTTAAATCTAAATCATAGTAACTTTTGTGGACAAGTTCTGATTTCAATGAGGGTATTCAAGCTCTCAGATGAATTTTATAACAAAAGAATGTGACATTTTTTAATGTAATGTGCCTTATTGCTTTCTCTTTCCTCAGTTTTTAATCCTGGATTCTGTCCCAAAAGATGCATCTGCTGATGACTTTTGGATATTGCTGATTCTTCATGAACTATGATTTGTTCATTTTGAATGGTACAATAAGTCCATTTAATTTCTACATTTAATTTTTTGTGTTTGGAAAATGTAAATATTTGATATTAAAGCCGGGCGTGGTGGTGCATACCTATAATTCCAGCACTTGGGAGGCTGAGGTAGGAGGATCAGTGCAAGTTCGAGACCAGGCTGGGCTACAAAAATGAGCTCAAGGCCAGCCTGAGCTGCATAGTGAGACCCTGTCTCAAAAAGACAAAAAAAAATTGATATTAGTTATAAATTTTAAATGTCATTTAATACTAGGTTTCATTAGTTTAAAAATGATATCACAACATGGTACAGGAAAATAAATTTTAAAAATTGTCCTCCTCTGAGTATTTTGGTTATTTTATCTTTTTAACAACCACTATTTATTTTTTTATCGATTTGAAGAAGTTATTTTCATTCATTTTTCAAATAAGATTTTAAAAGCCTGATGTTAGTAGATGTGAGATAGCTAGTTCTAGCATAACGCATCTCACGTTTTTAACAATACTTTTTAAGCTTGCACTCATTATTATTTTTTAATACTATATTTGTTCCCAAGTTTAACACACTGTGGTCATAATCTCTATAATTATATCTCACATTAATTTTATTTTCAAAATTAATTTATGTATCTGTAAAAAATCTCAAGTTTAAAATGTAAATTCTAAAAGGCAAACATATATGGAAGAATTTCATGAAATGTTTAGACAGTTGCTACTAACATTAAAAGTGTCTTTGTCAATAATATATTTGATTTGACAAATGGCAAAAAGGGCAAATTTTATGAGCTACCTATATATAAAATTAAATTTTTATGAATACTTAGGTTAGTTGGTAATTATTTTTGTTCATAGGAAATCTTGAATTAATTCTCCATTTCTTTGTGGAGATCACAGTCTGTGGTTTCTTTGCAGCTTCCTGTAGCTGTGGGCTTGCAATGATTGTCCAAGGAAATTTGCTTCCTGAAATGTTTTATTGCATTCCATACCTTCATTCAGACTTCAGTAGAAGCTGTTTTTCACATGTATCATGGTAAGGAACTAGAACAACTGCCCAGAACCTCACTGTTTGGAACGTTTGTTTTTCAGATGATGGGCCTCTGGAATCTGATAGGGGCACCTGGCCTGAGCAATGAGTTAATTTATTGATGGGTTCATAGTTGAGTAGGCTGCTATGAGAGGCTCTTTGAAGAGAAATGAGGGCAACAGAGGACAAAACATCCAAGCAGTTATCATGTCACAGCAAGATTCCTTTTCCATTCCATGATCTCATAATGTTTCCCCTTCTCCATGGCCTAAAATCAATGATGCCAACTGACAATGGACAGCAACCTTTGAAACTGTAAGCCAATGTAACCCCTCTCATGTTGTAGGGATCCATAAATGTAGGGATCCGTTGACCTTACTGTGAACGGTTTAACCCCGGGGAGACACAGTGGTAGGAATAAGATAGACAAGATGATATGTTGGGCTAGGTGGTCACCAGTCTGCCTGATGGGCAAGACTAACTCAATGCACACAGAAATGATCTTTTATTATACTTCTCCAAAGTTTGCATCCAATGACACAAGGCTACCAATAGCTGGCCTGGGCCAGCCATGATGTTTTTCTCAACAGGATGTTTGTTCTCAGCACTGGGGTAGCTTTCTGCCCGAGGCAGAGAAGCCCAGTCCCACCTACACACACTTAATCTTTTTCCTGGCTTCCTACGGCTCCCAACATCAGGTATCCTGTCTCATCGATGGAACATTGATTAACACACTTTATCTTATGGGAAATTGTTTTTTTCTCAGTGGAAACTTTCTTCACAAATGTATCTGAATCAATTCTTTTAGAGGACAGTACTAATGGGAATATACGTTCCACTAAACCATGTATGAATTTCTATTTTCTGATTTAATTATCTTAAGCAAAATATTTTTAAAAGAGTGAATATCTTGAAAGCAATTATACATTAACAATCCATATATCTTTTCCTTTTTTATGATCTAAGAGATT
This sequence comes from Myocastor coypus, assembly GCA_004027025.1. Lineage (NCBI taxonomy): Eukaryota > Metazoa > Chordata > Mammalia > Rodentia > Myocastoridae > Myocastor > Myocastor coypus. The sequence goes on along the minus strand of PVJA010007142.1, from coordinate 68,143 downwards.
TCCTTAAAGCTCCAGGACAAAGGAAAAATCTAACTTATCTGACCCTTTCAGGAAACATCTTTGTATTGTGTTATAGATTTCAATTACGTGTGTTAATCAGACCAGATGTAAATAAATAAGTAGATGCCCATCTCAGCAACTAAGTGTGACTTCTGAATAAAAGAATTGACTCATATGTTGAAATTATAAGAAACTCAGGAGGAAAATTATACATCAAGATAATTTTTTTTTAACATGCACCCTTCTAGGTTTTCAATACAACAGAAAACATAGCTACTTACATTTGGAAGTTAGGAGAATAATCATAGAACAGGCTACGAATAACCTTAGTAAAGATAGAAAGTCCATTATGGATTAAGCAACAAAGTAAGTTATTACTTGTTGGAGGGTCTAAATTTTACATATGTTCAAATGAATACCAAACTGATGACGGAATATAAAGAGCCTAGAACAGAAAAATCCCAGCAAAGTCTATTATATGCCATGATCAAATATTAACAAGGCATATATATATATATATAGATATAGATAGATAGATAGATAGAGAGATAGATATAGATATAGATATATAGATATATATTAGAATACCGCTGAGGGGAATAGCATAGAAAAGCCTCTTATTAGATGGCATTATGACATTGACATGATAAACTATGAGTGATGACTTTATATTAGGTTTTGAATTTTGGTTCGAGGTATACTAGTCTTGAGAAATTAAATTCTACAGGGGGTCAGACATGAATGTTTGATGAATACATAGTTCCATATTTAATACTATATGAACTGTTTAAAATTCAATAAAGTCTGTAGTAAGGGGTCAAACTGTTTTATTTTGAGTATGCCCTCATTATATTTGGTCTTTAGTTCTTAGCTTTGTATATTTTTTTTCTATGTATGTTAAACTTAAGTACGGCCATTATTATCATCATTCTAAAGCTCTTTTGTCTGCAGTATTTTTAAAGACATTGACCAGTGATGAGTTCAAATTTCATGATAACTCTGAAAGTCTTAGTTTGTCAAGATTTGTCTTTTTAAAAGTAATGCTATTAAAATAACAACATCCTTCCTTTAAATAATCATTTCTTTTTAGTCTATATCTAATCAATAGTGATTTTGTTGAAGAGTAGCTTTATTTATTTTTTCGGTACCAGGGATCAAATTCAGGACCTTGAACTTGCCATAAAGGCACTTAGGATGCTGAACTATTTCCTTGGCCCCATGAAGCATATCTTTCAAGAAAAATTTCATCTTCAAACGTATTTTCAGATATATTAAAATGTGATTCTTAGTGAGAAAATATTACCAGCACACACATGTTGTCAGCATTTAATAATTAAATGCTCACTAGAGCAGGTTACATTATGAAGTAATTAAAACTTTCACTAAGGAGTTGTAACATTTTTTCTTGCTAATTTCTTTCTCTAATCCCTGAAGAAATGATTAGCATTGTTTCTAAATAGCTATTTAATTGTAGTATTCTTTGCTTATAAAGCATGCATAATTGTTTTATTTATTTATTTATTGCAGTACCAGGGATCAAACTCAGGACCTTGTGCTTGCAAGGCAGGTGCTTATGCTGCTGAGCTATTTCCCCAGCCCTCTATAACTTTAAAGACTACAGATGTTAGCTTACTATTCACTCTTGCTTTTCTGCATAAATTAGTACATAGAAGAAATTTGAGCTATATATTCATTTTTTTTCTTTTTTTCTTTCTTTTTTCTCTTAATTTTCCTTACATTATGGCCGGCTCAGCCCACCCTGGGGGTGGGGCTGGTGCAGTCTATGGTGCTGAAGATCAAACCATGGTTGCTGGGGCTGCCTAAGTTTCCTAAGCAAGCAATTTAGACTTCAACCATCTCATTGGCCCTGAGCTATATACTCTAAATGTCATTCACATTTTATATTTCCCTTTGAAAATATTTTTGTTAGTGACTTTTAACATATAATTATTTATAAAATTACTTAATTATGTATTGTTATCCTGCGGCACAGGGTGGAATGTGCCTGGAACCGCAGCCTTCTATGACAGTGAGGCAGAAAAATGCTGAGTTGAGGAAAATCCTGTGGAATTTAGTGACTTAGTGGAAACCTTCTCTGAAAATAAGAAATAATGAATATTTATTGATATAGGACATGTCTAGATGCTTGCCCTAGACTCACATGGTCATACAGGGTCATTTTCAGAGATGACTTTATCTTGTGTGTGTAACACAAGGCTTGGTTCATGGTGCAGTCCTGGGATTAAGAGTGAGTGCTACTAAGAGTGGGATGCTGGGTAAGATATAAGGGACGAAAGAGACTGCAGTGGTTGGGTCACTTAGCTACTCTCGGTGTTTTCTGCCTGCAATGAACTCTTTCATCTCTGTGACATCTTTCTGCCATGACCTCTTGCCTTGAAGACAGCAAATGATGGACAGAAACACCTACACACTGTGGTCTGAAATAACTTTTGGTTTTGGGTATTTTGGCTCAGCAATAAGCAAAACTAAGACACATACATATTTACATACATAATGTTTAAAATGCAGTTCATTGTGAACTATGCTGAGATATACAAACACACACACAAGTGTGCACGTGTAATCAGATATTTGCATTATATTCTACCTTACATTTAACTGTGGCAAGCTCGCCTGCTGTTGATTAAGAACCCTTTCCTCAAATTTATATGTGAAAGCAAAAGAATTTCAGGTAGTAATTTTATCGTACTCCTAGCATTAAAAATTATCACGGAAAAATTCAATAGTTTCTCTATAGAATAATAATGATCTAAGGAACAGCCAAATAGCTCAGCAGAGTAAAGTGCGTGGAATCTCTCATCCAAGAACTGTCCAGGCCAGACCCTGCTTAACTTCCAAGATCCAACAAGATTGGCCTCATTCTGGGTGGCATGGTCATAGAGAAGCAATGGCCATGACTCATGCAAATTGCTGACACTGAAAAAAAAATTCTCCAAAATGCTGTACGTGGTTTCAAGGCAAATCCTTAGAGGATTTAAGTGACCTTGTCAGATACAAAAAGTTACATGTTTTCTTTTGTAGGTCTTGCTTTCACTTGGACTTAACTGCCCAGCAGAAAAGGTTAACCACAAGGCAAAAAAATAAAGCCAGATTAGTATGTTGAGCTGTAAAAACCTTAAGTCAACAGCTGCCAACATTGCCAGTTCTGCTGATAGCCCACTGCCCTTATGGAATATTGGACTATACATACAACTACACTCTTTTAGCTCAATGAGAAGAAATATTTGTACCAATAGTGTTTAGAAAAATTATCATGTGTGCATCTTGTACTCTAAACAACTATTATGAAAACAACAATATGCATGGTATTAATTATTGTGGCCATCCTATTAATGGGTTTTGAAACTGCCTCACCGTTATTTCTTATTAAGATTGTTAAAATTATTTTTTTTAAGAAGCACCTGGAAGCAAGCACAGGGGCTGGGAGTTCAATGCCTGGGCTGCTGTGCCATCCACACCCTCAGGGTAAGCTGAGATGACAATTGAAACAGGGCATGGTAGGGCAAGCCTGTAACTCCAGCTCATGGGTGGCTACAAAACAGGTGATTCACTATGAGTCTGATCTAGTAGTGAGGCCCTGAACATCCTGTAGACTGCTTCCTAAAATACAAAAACAGAGAAATCATCATCATCATCATCATCATCATCATCATCATCATCATCATCATAATCATTATCTAATTTTGAAAGAAATTAGGAAAATAATTTAATTAACAATAGTTTCCCACAAAATAACAGCAAAATATCTAGTTATTTACTGAAACAAGGAAATGAAGATCTCTACAGTGAAAATACAAAACAATGAAGAAAAATTGAAGTCAAGCTTTCCATGTTCATGGACTGGCAGAACCAACACTGTAACGCAGCCAGATTACTAACAGTGACCCTCAAGTTCAGTGACATTCCAATCAAAATTCTGATGCATTTTTCACATATCTACAAAGTAATCCTAGAATTCATATGAAAACACAAAAGAGCAGGGTTAGGGCAAACAATCCCAAGCATAAATGCAGGGTTCGAGGCATCACATCTGAAATCAAATTATAATATAAAGCTGTAGTTCAAAATAGCCTGGTATTGGTCTTAAAAAGTGCCTAAACCAAAGATAAAGAGACCAGTAGAACAGAGGGGATATAACAAAACCAATGCCAAAATGACCCCAACTCCATGAAGGAGAGTGAAAAAAAAAAAAAAAAAAAACCAAATAAGACAAATAATTAAACACAGGAGAAAAAAGAGGTACACAAAAAATCTTTCAACTATTCTTTTGTTTACAGCCGCAGAATATGTTCATAAGTACATTCTACAAAAGGACTTCTGCACTATGTGGGTCATGATTCTGTCTGGTTCTTCAGGATGGATATCAAGGAAATAGCAGTAGCTGAGTTCCACAAGTGACACTTGGCCACCAGTAAGCATCATGGACACTGTCTGTGTCCACGACATACTAGAACTTTGTGTATTATCCTATTCCAAACTGTTAGAAATACTGGTCATATATGTGTCATTCTGGTACTTATTTTAGATTTTATTCTTAGTACTTCTTTACTATTATGGAAGCTTTATTTGTTGATATCTTTGTATATGTTAACCTATCCAAATACTACGCAAGTCCTCTGAGTTGATAACAGATTCATACATGTGATACACAACAGTTTGGTCTCTAAGTTGGACTCAGGATTTGATTTTAATTTTGGCATATTGTTTCAAAATATTTAATTTAATTTTAATTAATTAACATTTAATTAATTTCCTGAATATTGTTTAATTATACTTTTTGTTTTATGATTCATACTGTATCTGTGACTTACAATTTACCAATTTACTTACAAGACATGGCATGATATTATCTTCTAGTATTAGAAACTTTGAAAAGAAATGCATATATATATATATATATATATATATATATATATATATATATACAAGAGAGTTAGGATAGTAGATATACAGCTACTTTGTCTTAGTTAAATGAGAATAAAAGTTTGTACTAATATTGTTTAGACAAGATAGCAGGTCTGTAGCGTGACCTCAAAATAACTACTATGAAGACAACCATATTCACGGCATTAATTATTGAAACTCTCCTAGTAACTTGTTTTGAAACTATTTCATTGCTATTTTATCTTTTTTTCTTTTTTCTCATTAAAATGAATAAGAAAATAAAGTTAAAAAAAGAAGCAAATAAGACAAGACTCTTTAACAAAGTGTGCTCAAAAAATGGGCTATCAACTTGTAGATGATTGAATTATATTCTTGGCTCTCACCTTGTATAAAAAGTAATTCAGAATGGATGTGAATCTACATATAAACACTGAAACTGCAAGAAATATGACAGGAAAACCCTTGAAGCTATTGGTATAGGCAAAGAATGCCTGAAGTGCTACAGTATAGGAAATAGTAGAAGAAACAACAAATAGAACTGCATAATATCCAAAACTTTTTATAATAAGAGAAATACCTAACAAAATGAAAAGATAGCTTATATAATGAAAGACCATCTTCACTATCTATGTTTCCAACAATGGGATATCATCTAAAACGCAAAAAGCATTCAGGAAACTTTATGCCAAAACAATCAAATAGCCCAATCTCTAAGTAAGCCAAAGAACTGAAAAAAATTTTAAAGAAATAAATTCTCCAATAAGTTTATAAAAATGTTCACAAAATTTAGCCATTAGCAATGTAATTCAAAATATAGGCAAAATTGTTATCATCGCAAATACAAAAAAACAATAAATGCTGGGAAGAATAAAAGAAATATAAATAGTTATCCTGCTGGTGAGAATACAAACTAATTCAGTTACTATGAAAATCAATACATTTTTTTTCCTTAAAACCTAAAAAATAGAATTAGTACACAACCTAGCTTTTGTACTCCTTCATACAAACCTAAAGGAATAAAATTAGCATGCTATAATAATAACTACATAATTTTCTTACAAAATTCTCTGTGAAAGAAGTCTATTTTCAATGTCCTGGTTTATATTATTTAAAGGTAAGGACATATTTTCTGTATATGAGAAATGACATTAAAACTTTTCATTGCAGCTGTAGAGATTGAAATACAGTACATTTAACCTGAATATTTTAATACTTATATTATTACTATGTGTCAATTTTTCTCTTTTAGTGTACATTTTCCTGTTACAAAAATCAAGAGTGAAGTTTGAATGCCATGATATATATATATATATATATATATATATATATATATATATATACTAATATTCTCTCTATAGGAAATAAACATGCTTTGGAATGGTTTGACTTTAAGAATGCATTTTTGTTTGAGACTGAAACTTCCAGTGGCAATGGTGGTGTGAGCATAGCTTGTGAAGCAAAAATTTCTGGACAGGACTAGCCCTTGGCATGTTATTTTAGAGAGTAAAATTATCCTTCCCATGGCACATTTGCAAGAAGCAGCTTTTAGAAAGTAAACTCTCTCTGCAGGCCATTGAAATGAAGCACACTGATCTTATGCAAAGACTGAGCAGCTGGTGCCATGGGAGAAGACAGTCAGATCTTTTCTAACGGAAAAATGAAGTTAGACCAAACTTGCCTCCTTTCTTTACAAAATGCAATTATGTAAACTGCAAAGCTCCATTATAGACAATGTTTATAATTAGTGCTATTTTCCCCCTAATTTTAAATAAAGCATGTTAGTTGTGAATGTCATGCCAATGCATTTACTACAGATGCTATAAACAATGAACAATCAGAAATCCATTTGGGTAGATTTTGTGGTTATTATTTCAAATTGTGAAAGCTTATAATAAATATCAATGTAATGAACAAGCACCATTATATGTTGATAAACATCATACTCTTTCAATTTCAGACAAAGCCAATGAATATTAATGACAGTGTGGACTGTAACATGACATCAAATGGGATTTCCAATACCTACTAGATTTCCCTAATAGGTCAGTTTGTAAAAGACCAATGTAACCATTTATCACATTCATAACTCAAAAATTTTCAGAAACCATTATCAGATTATAAAATGTAGAAGGAAGCAACATATTAGTTTGGTAGTGAGTTGGTTTCATTTTAAGGCCTTAATGACCTCAGGGAAGCGATGCAGTGTTACTTGATCCATGGCAGGAGATTCAACATTTTCTTCTCTTTCAGTTTTATGTAAAATATCACATAGAATGTGAATATATAATTTATTAAAGTATAAATGATAAAAAGGTAGGTGGAGTTTGCTTTTCAGGTTTTAAATAATACCAAATATTGGATCGCTTTGTAGAACAGTGACCCAGTTTCCATAGCAGTGAATGTCTCTATCTTTATTTGAATCTGAAATTACTGCAATATTAAGTTATTTATATTGCTGAAATATTAAGTAGCTGCTCTTATTATTTTTCCTCATTTTTAAAAGCATAACCAGTATGTAATCATAATGGGCTCTTACTACATCATTCCATCATTTGTGTCTTTTGACACAAGGAACTTCTCCAACACTGAGCATGGCTTTATGTAGTTTAAAATTTCAACCTGTCCCAGCCTAAAAAACTAGTATTCTTTTGGTCCGGCTATCAGCATTTACAGAGTTACATGGTTACTATAAGTATAACAACATACAGTTGCAATAATAGACAAATTTAGGATATTTAAAATATTCAAATGCTAACACGTCTACACCAACTAAAATATTTCAAATCTTGCTTAACAGAGTTTATTCAGTCAGTCAGATACTGTGATATTTAAGTGTCTTACTTAAAAGTTTAAGAAAATTTCACATATCGTGACAAATGTGTGGTACTGTTTAAATTAAAATTGTGTAACAATAAAAATGTGTACCATTCAATTTCACTCAAAACACTTGCCTTTGCTTGCAACGGACATATCCCTGTCATGTTTGTATCTTTCCAAGCCTGACTTGCAGAGCCATTTGCATAACTTTAGTTGCACTGCCAGCATCTTGTAGAGCTTGATGTCTCGAATGGGTTAAATTTTTACCTTTTGGATCATTTTGACTTTGTGAAAGAGCCAGAAATTGAAAGGTGTCCAATCAGACAGGGAAGCCACATGAGGACACACTCCACTGTGGCTTCCTCACCAGCATGATCTTTCTGGAGGTGACACTGTGGTGCACAGTGTATCCATTTTTTATAACACCTCACAAAAACTTTCAGGAAAGAGGGCTTCTAGAGCTAGTTCAGAAAGTTGCAAAAATACAGAATGTGTGTGTGATATGAGGAGTGATATTTCAGGAGAATTAATGGCAATGTTTCACTACAATAGATTTAAATTTAAATATTCTGTATTGAGTTTGATCATCCCTTGTGGAGCCAATGTACAAAAATATATCTCTTGGCATAAATACAGACACATTTTCTTTCTTTTTTATGTATTCAATACAGGGTCTCACTGTGCAGCCTAGACTCCTGGTTCTGCTCCTGTTTTCCACCTCTGCAGCACTGGGATTACAGGTGCACTCCACCACCCCCAGTCTCTGTGGCCACGTCAAGGAATCTGGGAATGGGCTCAGCATGGCATATACTGTGGATTGGAACTCAGTCCCTGCACTTGCCTAAGCAGGTACTTACTCCACTGAACTATCTTTCAGGCCCTGAAAATGTTTTCAGAGCAAACGAGAACACCAACGAAGTGTAAACACAACCCACAGAGTGGGAAAAATATTTAGTTAATTGTCCTTCAAAGGGCTTCTAGTTAGAATATATAGAAAACAAATGAAAAGTTTAGAACCCCAAATACAAGGACTCAATGAAAGAAAAACGTACATCTGTGATAAAAGCATTTCTCAAAGAAATACAAATTTTATTTTATTTATTTTTTTAAATACAAATTTTAAATGAATGTATGAAATCATATTCATTAACACTAGTCATTTGAGAGATGCATAAAGCAACACTGAGATTCCCTCTCACCTCAGAAAGAACTGCTATCATTAAGAAATCAACCAGTAAAAATTATTTGAGGGGTTGTGGAGAAAAAGAAATATTTGTCCACTTAGGCAGGAGTATAGACTAGTACTAGCACTCTGGATATCTGTGTGCAGATTCCTCAGAAAAGCTAGGATTAAAGGTTTCATTTGATGCAGTTACTCTCTCTCTAGGTACTTCGTAGATGTATTACAAATATTGTAACACAACGATGTATGTGAACTCATGTTTGTAGCAACAATAGGCAAATCTTGGAAACCACTCAAATGCCTATCAACCAGGAAATGGATAAAAAAGATGTAGGATTTTTACACAGTGGCGTACAACTCAGCCATAAATAGGGATGCACTCGAGACTTTTGCAACTAAATGGATGCAACTTCAGACACCACTAGTAAGTGAAATAAATCAGAATTATAGGGGAAACATTGGATTATCTCCCTGGTGTGAGAAAATGAAAGAGAAAATAAGCTTTAAAATGCATAGTAGATATTGCTGAATGGGAAGAAATTGTCGAAAAGGCAAAAAGAAACAAGGGTAGGTGAAAAGGGAAAGGACAATAGGAAAAAGCTAAAAATAAATAAATAAATAAAAGTCAGTTATAATAGTCTTGTCTCATTTCATTAAGAAGGAAGGTTTGAGCCCAGCATGGTGGCACACACCTGTAATCCCAGCACTGGAGGTATATATTAGGATCAGAAACTATGCAAACCTTGCCGGGTGTGGTGGTACACACCTGTAATCCCAGCACTCCGGAGGCTGAGGCAGGAGGATTGGTGCAAGTTCCTGACCAGCCTGGGCTACAAAAGTGAGCTCAAGGACAGCCTGAACTGCACAACAAGATCCTGTCTCAAAAAGACCAAAAATAAATAAATAAATAAATAAATAAATAAATAAATAAATAAATAAATAAATGGGAAGGGAAGTTTGGCCAGTTAGGTCAGTGACACCAGTACCTACCTGGCAAATACAAGGGCCCGAGTTCATTCTCTGTTACCGCAAAAAAAAAAGGAAAGAGGAAATATTATTTGTGGTAATGTTGCTAATATTGTTTGGAGAAATTCTAAAGCTCATGTCTTGCTCCTTTCAATATAATGGCATATATGTATTGACTATTACAATTCTTCTAATATTTTGTCTCATATTTTGTTTCACTTTTTTCTATAAAAAATGATCCTATAGATTATCTGACATGTATTAAATCCTTTCCCTTGTAAACACTGCCTCTGAGCTTATACCTTCTGACATCATTAGAGCTTCACGTAATACTTTGGTAATATCAATTAGACATTATGTATATATTTATCTACATGTTGAGTATACACAATTTCTATTTACTTGAATAATTCCATGATAGGAGTTGTAAGCTTCTCCCTTTCCTGTATTTCGTAATCTATCCTCATCTCATTCAATTAAATGTCTGTATGGTACAATGGGAGAAAGGGAATGAAGCTGCTTTCTTGATGAGAACAGAGCCAGGGCTCTTTATACATTTAACCAACCAGACAAAATAGTGGCAGAAAAGAAAATCTCTCTTTACCTGTAGCAAACTATCTAGATGCCTAGGTAGAGAACCTATCTGCTCCCCAGCTTCTGCCCTGGAACATACTTGGCATCTGAGTAGGAGGTTGGTTACACGAGCCCAAAAAGATATGTACAAAATATGCCATCCTATGGGACTCTGATGCAAAGGTAGGGATAACTGCTTACTCTATCCTGGCAGTTTCTGAGACATGTATTTGACCTACATCCATTCCCCTTCCAGGGCCTGTGTGATGATACAATGCCAATGGAACAGTTTGTAGGCCTACCTGGGTGAAGGATTCTTGTGGTCACAAACCATGCAGTGTCGAACAATGTTCACTGTTATGGTTTGTTTCTATTTGTCCCCCAATGCCTCATGCAGTCATGGGGTGGTTTCTGGAGTTTGTGATGGATTCTTGATGTAATGCTTGGGTTATGAGTGTTAGTGCCCTGAGGTGGATACTCTGCATTTTAACATAATATGTGGGGAGAGAGTCTGGCTAGCTGACATATCTTCTGCCACTCCCATTCCTCTCTGCTCTTTGCCTCAGCTATGAATGGTTCTTCTCTGACATGTGCCATTCTACCTAGGAGCCAGTTGAGTATAGACTGAAAGCTTCACTAATGGTGACCTAAATAGACCTTTCATTCCTTCATTTTGAGTGTGGAGTGTTTCTCCCAGGAGCAAAAGAAGAATAACTGAGAAGGAATTTGGTACCAAAGAAGTGGGTTTGTTGCTGTGATTAAACCTGGCCATGTTGGGGCCTGGCGGGATGGCTCAGTGGTCTAAAGGGCCTGCTTGGAAAAGCTTGGGTGGCTTCAGGGACTGCAGTTCGATCCCCGGCACCACATGCTGCGCCAGCCCTGACCTTGGGATGGGCTGAGCCGGCCATAAAAATGAGTGAATAAACAAATAAAGATTCTGAAACAAGAAAAAAATAATAAATAAATAAATTTAAAAAAAAAAAAAAAAAAACCTGGCCATGTCAGTTACAAGCTTTTGGGAATGGCTCATGGGAAGAGACAGGAGGGCTTGAAGATATTGCCTACAAGACAAGTGTTGGAACAGCTTCAGCTTTTCCTTATGGGAGATTCTGGTCAGAGCTCAGAAGACCAGAAGGCTGAGAGAAATCCTGGTTGTAGAAACCAGGATAGAGGGATTTCTTCTGGGAAGAAGGTCTTCACTGGTTGTTCGACTACACATGATTTGTGTTATGGATTTGCAGAGTTTATCTGAATTTTGCTTGTGACCAGACGCTTTGCCTGAGACTGAAATTAAGCACGGAAAACTGATTAATCTTTCAAAGGAAATATCAGAGAAGCTGACTGTTGAAGCAGTGGTATGGCTATTGTTGGGGTCTTTTAGTCAGATTTATGTTGAGAATCAGGAGCAAAGAGCACAACAGGGTGATTTAAAATGTTGTGATTTTGACAGAAAGGAAGTGCCAGTAACTCTGTGGATTGCAAAGACAGAGCTGAGAGGATCTCTTTTTTTTTTTTTTTTTTTTTTTTTTTTTTTTTTTTTTTTGTCTTTTTGAGACAGGGTCTTGCTATGCAGTTCAGGCTGGCCTTGAGCTCACTTTTGTAGCCCAGGTTGGTCTTGAACTCGCACCAATCCTCCTGCCTCAGCCTCCGAGTGCTGGGATTACAGGCGTGAGCCACCACGCCTGGCTGAGGATCTCATTTATCAAGAAGGAACAAAAGAATGGGAAGGATAGCCTGAAGGGCTCACTGGAGTCCACAGGTATCCACAAATTGCAGCCTCAGAATTGCAATGGTGAGACTTTGCCTTGAGGAGAAGCCACAGACCCCCAAGTTCCAGAATTACAGCAGCCACCACACCGGGTTCTAGAATGGTGAAGGCATGGAGAATTTACTCCTCACAATCACATTCAGAGTTCTCAGTGATCCAGGCCCCTATTGTTTCCTGGGACATTACAATGTAAGGGGCAGGGTGCTGCTGCCATTCCCCTCACTTTCTGCTCTGTGTCTTAGCCATAAAATGATGCTTTCTGCCATGTGCCATTGTTCCTTAGAGCCAGCTGGGTATATACTGAAACTTTCAGTAACTGTGAGCTAAGTAGACCTTTAGTTTCTTCATTATGATGTTAGATATTTATCCCAGCAAGAAGAGAAGAGCAATGAGACATTCATGCAGCTGGATGAATGGAAGTGGACTGTGCTGGATCCATCCTGAGAAGGGTGCAGGTGTTAGGAACAGGTCTACTGGGGAAGGCTTTGTGCTCCAACCACATGCTTCACCTACAAAACAAAAGATACTGAATGCTAACATTAATACATGAGAAGAACATTCAACTCCAAACAGTCTATTTTTATACAGCCCCTATATGATTGAAAAGGGAAAAATCAGAGCACATGTATGAGAAGCAAAGTTAGAGGAAATATCAATGACTAACTATAGACCAAACAGATGAGAAAAGTATCCATGGTTTTCATTCTAAAACTACACACTTAGAGAGTATTATCACAAGTATCTGATATAAAACCAAATGTTTTTCCTCCCATATTCTCAATTATCACCAGTTTCTTCTACAATATATTCTACTACAAAAAATTACTATACACATTTTGTACTTTTTAAAGGGGAAAAAAAAAAAAAAACAGCAGAAATTCGCTGGGGAAACAGAGAACATTTCAGTGAAAACAATTAAATCTCAGATATGGGCTGAAGCTGGGAGCCAGTCACTTTTAGCCTCGATCTACTTGTCTCTGCCAGTCTGATTTATCTTTATCTTTCTGGGAAATGAAGACTTCAGGGTCAGCCAAATAGCTCAGTGGATTTAAGTGCCGGCCAGCAGGCACAGAGGTCGGGGGTTCGATCCCAGGCCTATCATGCTGGCCACACACCAGTTGTGCACAGAGATGCCAATTGAGACTGAGTGCAGAGGTGCACATCTGTAATCCCAGCTGTTGGGAGTCTGTACACAGTCACACCACTCTGAGTCTAATCTAGTAGTGATACCCTGAACACCTTGTAGACCCTTCCCCCCCCAAAAAAAAAAAAAAAAAAAAAACTGAAGAAAATAAAAAAGTGAAGAAAAAGAAATGAAGATTTCAATGTGATTTTTGTCCAGTTAGAAATTTACTCTCTTTAATCCATCATTCCCAAATTTTAATATCATTGTATCATTGATCCAGTCACAGAAGACAGATTTGCTATTCTTATTCATAATTGTAAATCTCTAAAAGAGATTAAACGATAGCTCCCAGGGCATCATCTCCTAAATTGTACCCCCCAAAACTATCTTCAACAAAGTTAATATAAGGAAATTGCTTCCAGGAGATACCAAGTAACTATTATCCATGAGAACACAGCTTCTTGCAATAGGAGCCCGGCAGGCAGCCCACTGGTGCCATTATCTGCAACAGGGCTGTGTCACAGTGCTATAGTAAATTTACTATGAGATTTGTTGGCCATGTCACTCATTCCTTAAATTCAACTGTGTGCCAGAGTTTTATGAAATATCAAAGTAAATGAGCTATATTTCTCAAACTGCATCCCAGAGTCTGAATGACTTTAACTAAGTTCTACATCACACCCTATTCATATAAAAAGCAAAACTTCTGTCATTTTTCATTTGTGCTATAACTGTAACTTGACAGGCATCTCATCCCTCTTGAAGATATACTTTATTGAAAAAGTAAAAATCCTGGAAGGTAAAATGCAATACAGACCATCCCATCGCTGTCAATGCTATTTTATGACCTGCTGGGATTTCCTGATTGTTAGAAATTGCCAGAAGTCAAGAGTACAATTTAAACGATGTATGTAACCTACACACCAGCTCAGGCCACTGGATATGAAGGTGCCTCTAACAGCAGAGTCACATGTTTTATGCTAAACAGCACCTACTGCTCGGGTATTGTCACTGGTCAAAGAAAAGTAGCTAAAACCTGTTGTGCTCCTCTAGCATATCTCTGTGAAATTCATGGCCTCTCTGAACTTTAATTTCATCTACTTGGGTAGAAACTCAAAGTGTGCTTTTCTCTAATATATTCTCAGGCTTTACAGTAAAATCTTGTGATGAAATTTTTCAAGTACAGTGACGATGTTTTTGACAGAAATGTGTCTTCAGGGTTCCATGTCTCACATTTGTTTGGTAGGCTTGGTCTACAACATGACAGCTTCCCCATTCGTTCCTTTTTCTGAAAAGTAAAGCCATCATTAATTTTGTATAAGGTGTGTCAATGTAGTCTTGATTTTGGAAAACAATTTGGTTCCTCATATAATAATTTGGAAAGTCATAATACTTTAATCATTTACTATTGTTATGGTTTGAGTATAGGTGTCCCCCCAAAGCCTAAAGCAGTAATGGGAGACTTCTGGAATTTGTGATTGATTGTTATGGAAATAGATGCTGCCCCTCCCCTGGGCCAGATGATTTTCATTTCTGTGTAAGGTTGGAGAAGTTAGCCGCTTGAGTTGCTGCTAGCTCTCCCAGACTTCTTGCTCTCTGCCCACAGACATAGAGGTTTGCCCTCTGCCATGTGCCACTCTGCTTTGGAGCCAGCTGTATATGGACTGAAACCTCCAGTAACTGTGAACTAAATAAATCTTTCCTTCCCTCATTTTGAGTGTTGAGTGTTTGTTCCAGCAACGAGAGAAGAGTAACTAAGACAATTATGAATGCTTAGTTAACTAAGCTTTTATTTATCTTTGGAAGCAAGACGAACATCTATTAGAGCAACAGAATGTCTTGAGCCATACAAAATTCTCTAGCCTACCCAGATCATGCTGAGGAAATACTTAGACTCACATTTAGTTAATGTAATTTCTGCAGTTTTCAAAGTGTTATTTTTTCTTTGCATCACATAAATACTATTTTTCTATGTTAAACTGTTTTTGAAGTTTTTATGGTATTAACCACTTGAATTAATTTTGATAGTGAGTCATTGACAAAGAGACCAGACATAACTCAAAGACCAATAATAAAACATGATAGGATTATTCTTCCTAATTTTCTAATTTCTGTATGTTTTCTAAAATTAAAGAGTTCAGACTATATACTCACTACCTAATCTTTATGGAGAAATCATGTAATTGATTTTTAGCTGCTCAAAATTTTGCTGATAAAAGTTATACAGAATTTACATTAGAAATTCAGCCCCATCTAAGTATACAATAACATGGCTTTGGGAAATTCATTACAAAGATTGAGGCCACATTGATCTTCTTAGGAACAGGAAGAAGTGGTCCCCAATAGCAGTGCACCTGCATGTCAGCACGTTGGAAGTTCCAGAGAAGGTCTCAGCCACAGTGCAGATCATCTTCAGAGAAATAATTACCTAGGTACATTTGGCAAATAGCAAGCAACAGACAATTTTCCATTAACTTAAATGCTTGCTCACTTACACAAGTTGTATTAAACGAAAATGAGCCAGGTGCCCAGGGTTCTTTGTTCACTGGAGGCAAGGGCCCCCTGACCACTCTGGCAGTATGACCTCTATATGACCTCTGTGTCTTGCCTTTAATCGCTGTTCACCATCTCTGATTAGGTATTTCATACATATGGGATTGCATGCAGCAAGACAAAAGCTTGAATAGGTAATTTTCATACTTATTTAGTATTCCTACAGATTGGTAACAGAGTTATGTTTCCTGATCATTTTTATTGTATAGATTATAATTTCAGATGAAAATTTTGTGTTGTTGGTGGTGCATGGGTAAGGATATATCCACAGAAGCTTTCAGTGTAAGAATTTCCAGGATTCATTTGATGGGAAGTGCTCAACGCATTGCAGCCTATATATGTATCAGAGTGAGGCCCCATTTTATAATGACACTATGTAGAATGAAGCAAAAGCATAATTACTTAATCTTCCATTAGTTGGCAGATGATGAATGAGGAAATAATACTTTAGGTTAAAATGATGACCCTGAAATGAATTAGTTCTTAGTCGTGGTGCAGTGATGTCATTATTTAAATCTGCTGCTGCCTCAGTGTATATTAGGCCCTGCCCAACATTGCAGATACAACGTTTACATTTCAAACAATCTATGAGAAAGTTAACTTTCATGTTCTCATTTTCATAAAAAATACTTTGAAAATATACTCAGACGGGATTATAACTATAAGAAAGCAAGTGTTTGAAGGTCATCACATATAGTCTCAATGAAACGCATTCATTTTTTTTATCTATTGTATTGTTTCCTGGCACAATACAAGTAGAACTGATGTTTATATTGAGCTCACTTTGAAAAATAATACATAAATCAGAGATATCTATTATATACCTTTTTAATGGAAAATAACTTTTTACCTATTGAACTTCTAACTATTCTGAATATTCAGTGACAATGTAAAGTAATAAAGCTATTATCTCTGTCCCTAGGGTACCAAAATAAAATGAGATGGAAAAATCCTATGTCCAAAATGGTAAACAGGAATGAGGAGCGGCTCATCAGAAAATGAGACATATCAATGAATTTCTTGCACAGAAAATACAGTTTTCACTAAGAAATTTAAGAAGTTTCATCTCTGCAAAAGGAAATGTGTACCTGTCTAGTTGTCAGGACAAACACTATGGTATATTTAGTATTTTAAATATTTCTTTGTGTCACTTATCATAAATACAGTCTCTCCAGGCGTTATTTTCTCTAACTTTAAATATCCTAAATGTCTGCATTTCTCTTTTTCACTACTGCTGTTGCTCAAAGTATCGTGTTAGATTCCTAGGCACATGCAGTTCTCCCTGAGGTGTGCTCTTATCATCCACCCGTCATGCTTGCTCTTGCATCCAGCCTGGTCTCACCATAGCTGTTGCTATCGCATATCACACCTGCTCAAAAGCTTCCAGGGTCTTCTCATTTCTCTCAGTCTACTAAAAAGTATGACATCATCGTGAAAGCCTACCAAGATTTTCAAAATATCGTCCCCTAAGGCCACAGTTTTTCTCAGTTAAATAATCATTTGATTATTTCTATAATAGACACATATACATAAATAATATCTGCTGGTCTACAAACACAAGAGAATTCTGGCGGTGGATGCGTTTTTAATCTTACTTCATCTTTGAATGCGTGTATCTCTCGCTTTCACTGTCATTGCCAGTTTTCTGAGTCTTTCACTGGATAATGTGGCTCATAATGTTCCTGGGAAATAACTCCAAACTATAACATACACCAAGCATCTGTCTTGCAATGTGGATGAATCGTTTCCAGGACAAGATGAAGAGCAGGAAACTTTTATAAAGAAAAAGCTCCTGACAGGCTGAAAATGAGCTGCCATTAATTGCTTTTGTCTAGGGATCTTATAGAGCAGAATCACATTTTGGATCACATTTGGCCAAGTAAAAATTAGCCTGTAGGATTCCAAGTACAGACACTTATCTAATATTGATCTAATATAAATCAAGGCCTGTCCCTAAGTTTAGAGCAAAGGCATTTCTCAAAGGGCCTGAGGTAATGTTCAGGGTGCTCTGTGCAGCTAACTATGAGTTAGTTACATTTTTTGAGCTTTATTAGACTATACACATTGCCAGTAACTTTAAAATTTTGAATTTCTGTTTCTGTGAGATTTAGTCTTAGCTAGCATGTTTTCATCTTAGGTTTTTTTTATGTAATTTTATTACTTTTAATAGGAAATAACAATGAGGAGTCAGAGAGATGGCTGCATGGCACAAATGCCTGCCTGGCAAATGCAAGGTAGTGAGTTTGAACCCCAGTCCTAAAATTAAAAAAAAAAAAAAGGAAATAACAATAAGACAGTTTCAAAACACATTAGTACAATGCCAAAATAATTAATTCACTGCATATTGTTGTCTTCATAGTAGTTGTTCAGAGTACAAGATACAGACATGATAACTTTTCTAAACACTATTGGTACAGACATTTCTTCTCATTGAGCTAAGAGAAAGTAGTTATATGCATAGTCTAATATTCCATAATAGTAATGGGTTATCAGCAGAAATAGAAATGTTGGAAGCTATTGACTTGAGCCTTTTAGAGCATGGCATCCTTATCTAGCTTTCCTTTTTATGCCTTATAGTTAAACTTTTCTGCTGGATGGTTAAGGCCAAGTTAAAGCAAGACCTATATAACAAAACATGTAACTTTTGTATCTGATAAGGTCAGTTAAGTCCCCAGGATTTACCTTGAAACCACATAAAATATTTTGTAGAACATTTGTCAGTGTCAGCTGTCTGGATGTGTCATGGCCGTTACTTGACCAGTTTACTGTCCGTGAAAGCCTGAGAGAATGTTTTCTCTCTAGGTAACTCTCTTTAGGCACACTATACATCGCTGTTCCCTTTCCTCTGTGGTTTTACAATCTCCTTGAACAGAAATTTTGACACACCATTGAGTTATAGAATGTTACACTACAGGCTTTCTTATGTCCTGAGTCCTCACTGACCTTGAAGGGCTAGGGCCAAAATATTGGCTATGCGTGTAGCTTTTTTTTTCTCTATTTTTGCACGGCAAACTTAAGTTTGTTTACCCTCCAGAAGAGAAGCTTAGTGATACTACTACTCTATAACATAGATATGAGAGTGTAACATCACTATCTCTCTGAATATCAAATGCCTTAGGCTTAACAAGGAAGTTTTACTTTCTATCAATCATTGATATTCTAATAAATCCCTAGAGAATGTGATAAAAACAAATTTTGCACATTTTTATACAGTAATTTAGAAATCTAACCATATACAAAATTGTGCCAAATCAGTCATATAGTAGTTTTCCTTGTCTCTTATGTATCTTGAATATATATTTATAAGTGAGATATACCAGACCTACATGTGTAAACATCATATAGTCTGCCTAGTGTAAGAACTCAAAAGAAGAACTAAAAATGGAAAGGCATAACACAAATGGAAATGGAAATCAAGAACTTAAGGATTAAACAACAAAGAGACAGCAAGCAGAAAAGTGAGTAAACATGACAAGGGCAAAAACACGCACTTATGTACATAGGATGAATTCCACGGTGGTCCTAAGAATCTCCGACAGGTTGTTGGCACTGAAGATACGAATGTGTAATACTAAAACCATGATTTGCATGCCTGTCATTCTGAGGTTTTAGATGTGTGTACCTTCTAATGTTATTTCAATTACTGCTATACTCAGATAAATTTTTGTTTAAGAAAAGACAACTAAAAGGTAATCGAGCTGGGCGTGGTGGCGCACGCCTGTAATCCCAGCACTCCGGAGGCTGAGGCAGGAGGATTGGTGCAAGTTCGAGACCAGCCTGGGCTACAAAAGTGAGCTCAAGGCCAGCCTGAACTGCATAGCAATACCCTGTCTCAAAAAGCCAAAAAAAAAAAGGTAATAAAAGAGAATAAGAGACATCTTAGGTATCTATCAACTTGGCCTGCACCCAAAGGATCAAGTTATATCAGTTCTCCTATCTTGTGCCTGATCTTTATTGTATCTGCCTCTCTTTACCTAGCTATATCCTATAACATCCTGAATGCTGTACTTCTATTATGCATCAAAACTGTTCTCTCGTAATTATTTTAGTTAAGTTGTGTTTTCTCATTCTCAGAAGAGAATATAAACTCTAGGAACAGTGTTTTGTCTGCATCAATAATTGCCACATTCTATTAAGTCAAGCTGACAGTAGCCATTCAGCAAATATTTCTTTACTCAACAGGTTAAGTTGAAGTCCTAGATTTATAAATAATCACATGAAGAGCGAGACAGTTCAGAAGGTCATTACAGGCTGACAAAGCCCTAAACATTTTTAGATAATTAATAATAATATCGCCCCATGATAAACAAATATATTCTCAAACATCCATATATAAAGATATTTTCAACAACATGTAAAAGAAATGAGCAAAAAAAGATTTTTAAATCAGGTTTGCATGAATTTTCCATTAGTATGTGATACTGAAAAATAAGAACACAATTGTTAAAGAAAAGAAAATAAGAAGTTTAAAATTACAGGTGATGAAATGGAAAATACTGAGTAGGTTTTTGCAAAACATGAGAACTCTGTAGAGTGTAGTTTAAGTAATTTTATGTTTCCCTATTTATATCTTTATTAAAGTTCTGTTTCTTTTCTGATAGAACAGCTTGATTCACTATGTAAAAATTTTTTCTGCTTTCCTAATTCTTATATTATCCATTGAAAATAAGGCATGAACTAAAATATTATTTCAGAAATAGCCTGCTTTTCCAATTTGCCCAACTTTTGGCAAAGAAACAGTACAGTGGGTGGTTACCATCATTTTTCCCTCATTCTTATCAATTTTGGAATTTTTTTTTTTTACTTTGACTTAATCCTTATTGAATCAGTCTTCCTAATTCATTTAAAATACTGTGCAATTCTTAATAATTCCCAATTACCTTTAGGATATGTCTAATTGAAACAATTTCTTAATATATGTATTTTAAAATATTAAGGACAAGCTTTTCCTCTTACCACTGCACCAATCCACGGCCTTTTATCTGTTGTCACACTATCACTATAAAGTGTGTCACAATAAGCCTCATGTTCACTTCTTAATGTATTGCTTTGCTGTGTTTGTCTCCACAATGTTATCCTAACACAATGTAATCAGAATAAAAATAATTCCACTGATAAAAAAATTGCATATTTTCTCCTTTCCCCAACTTTACTCCAACTAAGTCACAGCATGAACCTTGAAATACCAGGGTACATATTATTGTTTGCTGATTGGGAATTTTTTGCAAAGGGAACAAAATAATAAAATTGACTTTAAATCCTATTCTGTGGCTTTTATAAGAAGGCTGACTTTTATTACATGCAATTCTTTTATTACTTCTTTAGTTCCATTCTATGTTTCTTTGTGTTGAAAAAAGAAAATCTATGAACTGATGCAGTTGCATTGTCTGTATTAATGCCTGGCGATATTCAGAGCCTGGTGTCCTCTTCCATATGAATATTAAACAGTAACACAAAGCACCTTTAAAACACTGAGGAGCTAAGGCACACATAGGAAGTACACAAAAAGTGTATTATAAATTAGAGAACTTGTGGTGGAATTTGAAGAGAAAATCTAACTTTCCTAAAAGCTGCTTTGGTCATCCCTTGACTGCTCCTTGTGTAGCAATCCTGTGAAGTTTATCATTTGTTTTGTCTGCTTTTGAAATGCTAATTTAATCTTTAGTATCATCAGTTCTCTTGAAAGCAGAGTTAGAAAGCATTCATTTTCAAACCGTACTGTTCATTTTTGAGAGAGAAAAAAAATAAAAGCTTATTTGCTGTAGAATGAGGAAATTTTTTACAGGTGGGAAACATAACATTTTAAAAATACGTTCTGGATCCACATTTGTGATGGCCAATTTTCCAGCTGTACCAATCTCTTTTAGATACAGAGCTGTCTGATTGCCTTACTTTTGTTTAGAGATTAGGGCAGTCTCTTTCTATATTACTTGAAAGCTGCATTGAAACTAGCATTAATTTCATAGCTATGATAATTTTTTTTAAATCAAGACAATTATTTTCATTATGTGTGCATAATGGAAAATAGGAACTTAGAATAACTGTGTAACTTACAACTTCATGAGTAAGCCTGTGTTTTAATATATAATAAAGATTAAATGCTGTGTATAGATCATTAAATCCTTATTTAATATTCTCAATAATAGCTGAAACACGTGTAACGCCCTGGGTGAGGTGTTTGTCATCGCACAATGTGGAGCTTTATTTTCTGAGCTGAGCTGGTGTTTAGTCACAGTGAAATCAATGCACTTCATCTAGTATGTCAGTTCATGTATCCATTCAGCCTTCCCAAAGTTAGGCAGGACACCAGGGTGTGACAAGCTGGCAAAGCAAGCGGATGTGACCTGTCATTCACGGAGATCCAGGGCACCTGTGCTGAATACATTTCCCATGCCCTGCACCTAAGACCAATCAGAAACTAACCTTACTTCTGGTGTGAAATCAATCAGTTATTCTGATGGTCAGGGCTAGGGCTGATATCACCCTAAAGAATGAGGGACACAAGAGCCGGGCGTGGTGGCTCACGCTTGTAATCCCAGCACTCGGGAGGCTGAGGCAGGAGGACTGGTACGAGTTCGAGACCAGCCGGGGCTACAAAAGTGAGTTCAAGGCCAGCCTCAACTGCATAGCAAGACCCTGTCTCAAAAAGACAAAAAAAAAAAAAAAAAAAGAATGAAGGACACAAAAGAACTCCGCCATTAACCTCTTTTCCACTGTGGATTCTCCCAGTAGGCCAGTGTACAAACTGTGCTTCTTTTCAGACCTTCAGTAAACCTACAATCTCAATATGTTTTTCATGTATTTTATCCATTTTTTTGTTCAGGACACTAAGGTCTTAGAAAGAGGTTATAGAACTAAATAAAGTCAACTAAGATTGAGAACAAAATAAAGATAACTAAAAAGAGATGAAGAAAATCTTAATTGTAAAATTGAACATTTAATAAAAACTGCAGCCCCATCCCCCAGATGTGCCAAGCCAGCCACTGAGAGCAGATGTGGTGGTGCATGTCTGTAATGCCAGTGCTGAGGAGGCTGAAATAGAAGTATCACTACAAGTCCAAGATGCATAGTGAGACCGTGTACCAAATACATAAAAAGAAAAATGAAGAAACAAACAAAAACTGCAGGTTCAGGATGCAAACCAGTCAAAAAATTACTAAAGGTCTTAAAGACCCAAGAAGTCTGAGCTATTCTCTCTAAATAGACTTGGACAATCTCTTTCTCTGGAAATGGCTTCATTCATCCATTCCTTTTTTGCCTTGATAAAAGATCCTTTTCAGCTGTGACTAACTCTATTGCCTCTGGTGCACATCACCATGAATGGGCTACCATCCTTTTCTCTGCAAAAAGAGCTATGATTTCAGAGTCATAGATTCTGTCAGTTTCCACTTTGAAATCCCCCATGAATATACGGAGCCCTAGTCCATGAGGCAACTCCTTTCCCAGAATGATGGAAATCATTTTTATTTGTATATTTTAACAGATCCCTGTATCTCTCTTTCTCAGTACTTTTGAATTTGTTTTTCCACAATAGGAGTCAGCAAGCCTCAAAACTTTTATGTGGATAGGGTGGGGTGAGTTTTCCCATGGATGTGTTGAGAAATTTGAAGAATGCTGTCTATTTGAGGAAAAAGAGGACCAAGACAACCTGGGCAACAACTGGGCGAAATCTAACAAAAGTCATGAAAAACATGCAGACGACCTGCAAAAGATATTGAGCACTGCATGTAGAATGTAGTAGAAATTATTATTTTCAATCATTCATTTGAATCTGGAGCTATTTGTAAGACCAATGAGAAAAATGCTATTTTCTATTCCTCATTCATAACAATTCTTTCCATAAGGCAGTTTAAATCTGGTTCCAGGCCATGCAAATATTTAATAGACCCTATGCCATATTTGGAAGAAACCAGTCCAGGAAAAGTTGAATACAAAATTCCCCTTTTCATCCTCAGGGTTTTTGTGGACTTGCTCCCAGGCCTTGTCGCATCCCCAGAAGGATGCTTTTTTAGCACCGTCAATAAACATTCATCCACTTATCCTTTATGTTGTCTAACACATAAGAGCCACAAGAACCTGAAACGTTTTTCCAGGACCCACCATCTGGTAATTTGATGACAAAAGAGTGAGATCCTGTGATTAGAGTTTAGACACATGAGGAGAAATTAAAAAAAAAATATGATGCAATTCAATGTTAAGTTTGCTATAATACCGTTAACACTTTTATTTTTATTTTATTTTATTTTATTTTTTAGTTTTTGTATTATACTCAGCTCAGCCTGCCTTGGGGATGGGCTGGTACATGGTGCTAGGATCAAACTGTGGTCGTAGTGGTTGTTTAAGCTTTTGTAAGCAGGCACTTTAGACCACTGAACCATCTTGCCAGCCCTGCTGGAATATTGTTGTACAAAAAGCTTTATAGAAGAAAAGGAAGAAAGAAACTAATTGTTTTCATAGTACAGACTTGGGGATTTTTTCTTAAATTAAACAGCAGGTAAAACAGACATTAAAGGTACTAGAAATTGCACCCTGAAATCTTCGAAATAAAAATGGCATAAATAGGTCAGTTAAAATTTTTTTCAATTGCTCCCTTAGAAAAGTCACACTGTTTTTAGTTTGTGTTTTCCAACAGGTTTCATGAGTACATGGTCAGGTATCATAACCAGCAAAGATAAGCACTGGACCCAGGCAAAGTCAGCCTGAGTCTCTTTCTTCTCAACTTGAGTATGAAGCACATCTTCTGAAGCTGTAAATGTACTGGTTGATTTATCCTGGAAATAGCAGTCTGCAGGAAAGTTTTAGGAGTTGGCATTTGATTTACAGAAAGAAGTTTTCTCTCTCACTCATTCATAAAATGAGTCCAAACAGAAAGATCGAAATATAAAGAAAAATTACTATCAGACTATCAGAAAAGTTCCTCAAAAAATGAACGAGCATGATGGAGACAGTTGACATAATCCTTGAATCTAAAGAAAGATAGCTAGAAATTGACAAATCAAAAGCTTAGATATATATAGTGCTTTAAAGTGTCTATAAATACAAAATATATACATAAACATCCAAAGGTAGTAGCATGAATGTAATTAAGATTCTAAGACTTAAAAAATGAATGAAATGGTAATTAAAAATATATATAATGGTCAATGATTTTCTAAAATTAATGAAACCAAATAAATGACATATTCCAGAAGCATAGTAAAACCTGGAAATATAATTCAAAGCTGATGTATACAAATAAATAATAAGTAATGAGAAATCAGGCATGGTGGCACACAGCTGGAAACCTAGAACAAAGAATGCTGAGAGAGGAGAATCACTGTGAGTCCATACTCCGTAATGAAACCCTGTATGAAAAAATAATACATAAACATAAAAAAATCAGTCAAAAATTCTAGGCATAATTTTCTGACAACTGAAAAATATTAATAACTTGCAGACTTAGAAAACAAAAGTAAGTCATTCTATAGATAATAAGGAGGATAACACTAAGTCTACCAACCACCAAGGAAAGTTCAAAGCAGAACCCAATAATCCAACATTTCTTAAATTCTGAAGGATTTTCATCTGCAAGCCAACATCTATGTCAGCAGTTTTTTTTTTTTTTTTTTTTTTTCTGATACTAGCAGAGATGGAGAGGCCAACCTGGCAGTCTGGTGACAACAGACATAAAGTAAAAGGGATGTGAGAGGGAACTTGCCAAAAAAGAAGAATATGGTCTAAGGTGAAAATTACTACCTACATAAATAAAAAAAAAGTCAGACAGGAAGAAAGTCAAGAAAGCTAAAGATGTTATTTTATGTTGTCTGAAGCATAAATTGTAAGAAATTTGTGTTGCTTACTTAAATAAAGGTGAAACAAATGGCATGAATAATATAAAGAGGAAGAAGAAAAAATGAAAATATTTCTTGTGGTTTGTACTAAAAGGTCAGTGGCAAAGTATATTGTATTTATGTGTTTGTTTATTTATTTATTCATTCATTCATTCATTCATTTATTTGCTACAGTGTCTCATTATGCAGCCTGGACTCATAATGTTCATCCTGTCAGCCTCTGTAGCATAAAGTATCTGGGATTGAATCTGGGTCCTTCTGCTTGCCAGGTTGGTGCTTAGACCGGCAAGCTCTCTCCAGATGAGAAAATAATATTTAAAGGTGGAAATCTTGTAGATAATTTCAAGAAAGAGTAAACAGGGTTAAAGAAAACACTAATTAGGGAGATCTAAACTCAAACTCTATTTGAGTAAAGCAGTGTCTTACTGAGACAGTATGTTACAAATCAAAACAAAACAAACCTAAATTAAAATAAAAAGCTAAGCTAAACTAAACAAAACTAAATGAAGTGTTATAGATATAACTGTATTTGATGTCCCTGACCTCAATCCCCAGCATCACAAATAAATAAATAGGAAGATACTAATTTAAAAGGGCAAAATTATATACATGAACACCTTAAAAATTCAAGTATTTAGGTAGAAATCCAACAGATAATTTTGAAAAAAATATTTTAAAAATGAAGAACTGAGAAAATAAAGAAATGGTGAGATATTTTTAGATTCTAATCAAACTCTCAGAAAGTCATCTTGTGGCTATCCACACACTCATTCTAATGCTTTCATATCCCCATACAGCCACTATCAAGTTTTAAAAGAGCCCAAACTCAGGATATTAATTCTATGGCCTCATAGGCTGGTAGAGAGTCTTTTTAATCCAGATGTAGAAAGAAGTCCTCATAAAAGGCTGCATGAATGAACCAATGGAATGGATTAGCCAACACCACAACTGACCCATAGAAGCACAGGCATTTGATCTTTGACCAAGTGGTAGAGTCAATACAATGCAAAAATATTATTTATTCATTAAATGGTAGAATAGCAACTAGGTATTCAAACAAAGATGGTAAGAGCAGACACAGGTTTTCCACCACTCACAAAACTTTACTACAAAACTTCATGAACATCACAGAGGAAAAATTCTACATGAACTTGAATTTGGCAATGATTTCTTTTTTGTGATATCCCAATTACAGAATCAAAGAAGAAAACAATTGTTTAGTTGAACTTGATTAAAATTAAGAACTTCTCAGTAAATAATATTGGCAAAACTATAGCATAAACTAGAGTAGGAAAACTGTAAAAATCGGTATCTTATTTTACTTAGAAAATCCTTAATGCCTCATGATAATAAACCTCTTCACCTATACTCACTCGCTGTCTTCTTTGGTGAAGTGTTTCATCTTGTGTTCATTTATAGATAGGTTTTATTTTATAATTTATTTTAAATTTCAAGTGTGCATTGTATACTTCAAATATTCATCATTTTTAAGATATATAAGAATGTAGAATGAAAATATGCCTGATATGTATGATATATTATAAAACAGAAATTAAAATAAATTGACACAATTTATTGTGTCAATCAAAATATCAGACACAAAAAAGGGGAGTCAGCTGTATCACATAACTGATACATAAAACAAAAGTAATCAGAATATATATGTGATAAAAAGGAATATAGTCATAGTCATTTTGTAAGGGTAGAATTTGTATTATCACAAAACTATACAAATGTATAGTATATTGCTACATAAAATAAGCTATAGGCCAATGATCATAAGAAATAAAACATGCAATATTCAGTGAATTGTAGCAATTATAATTTATCACATTGATCGAATTGTCTGGCCAAATCAGCATTAGCACAGTAATATGTTTGTGAATCAGAAAAGGAACATTGTAACTAGACACTTTAAATATAATTATGTCATTGAAATTTACTGTAAAAGAGTGCTAGTTTCCAAAAAACACTATCAGAAAAGTAATCTTAGAAATCAAGGAATTAGGGCTGTAGATATAGCTCAATGGCATAAATGCCTTCCTGGCAAGCACAAAGTCCTGAGTTCAATCCCCAGTACTGTGAAAAAATAAAGAAATCATGGAATTAAAAAGTTTATAGGATAAACTATATGTTCGAATCCTATGGTTTATCTAAACCAGATGAAAACATACAGCATAAAACAACGTATAGTAAGTAGGTCAAATCATTCTAGAAAAATCCCTTTTGTGTTGGATAGTAATTGGCAAAGCTATTCTAATATTCACATTTAAATATAACATTGCAATACAAATGCAAATTAAAAAATAATTAAATGTAGAGACTGATCATAAACTGATTGATTTCAAGGAAAATGATTTAGAGATATCTACACATGGAAATAATTTATTAGTCTGTGTAAAATAGGTTAAGCAATGTAATGAAACAGAAGCTTTTACAGTGATTGGTAATGGAATGGCCAGACATTTAAGAAAAAAAAAAGGTCCTTACTCATAACCTCAGAGCATAAACAAAATTTAAAATTTGAACTGATTCTAAGGTTAAAATTTAAAATAGTTTCAAAAACAGAACATACTTATAGTATAAGGAGTCAAATGTATTTTAGAAAGAGCACAGAAATCAGTAAGAATAAAACGTGATAGACATTGAGAAAAATGAAAATCATAAGCAATATGTAGAATTTATGAAATACATACACAATTGAAACTATCAGAAGTATTTAATATATACAGCAAAATTAACTTCTAAACTATAAAGTATCTGTCCATTTCGTTCTAAAACAAAGCCAAGGCCCTCAGACCCACATGCCATTTCAACTGGCCGCAGGGTGCCTGGACCAAACTCCAGCTCCCGGACCTGACCCGTCACCCCTGAACTCCAGCCTGGATCCCACTACCATCCTGACTGGTCCAATCAGAACACTCAGCCCTCGTCCATTCCCTGACTCATCAACAACCCGAGCTCACATTCCACCTACATTCCTGATCAGGGTTCACCTTGACCAGGTAAGAACTCTCTCAGTCCAAATACATCTTCCGACTAGATAATGGCCTAAACCCTGACTATACCCATATTCCCCACGCAGTCACCTACCGTCCACACTTGGTCGACCACCATCCCGACCCACGGGAACTTGAGAGAGCCAGCTGCCTGAGCTTGGACTCACAGCCAGGAAAGTCTAGGGGTGAACAAGCTTGGTGGATCCAGACCCAAATTTCTGTAGGTGCTAAATGTATAATGTCACCAAGCAGAGATCACTGCTATAAAAATGATAAAGAGAAGGAGCAAGATCCAACCCCAGGTCTCAAGTCCACACAAAACAAATACAGGAAACACTACCATGCAATAAAATAGGAATCATGGAGATGAAATATCTGAATCAGTAGCAGCCAAGGTTGAAAGGTAATTGCAGAAATCTATAGAGCAATTCAGATCAGAGATAACATGTGAGGTATAAAAAGAAATCCGTGAAAAAAAATAGACTCTGAAGTTGAAACACAACTGCAGAAATGTATAGAGGAAACCAGAACAGAAGCCACCACTGAAGTTTAAAAGACCTCTCTAAATCAATAACATCCAAAGTAGGGGAACAACTACAGAAAGGTACAAAAGAGAACAGAGCAGAAATAATGTCTGAACTAGAGAGAGAAAGGGCAACTATAATGAGAGGCTTCAGTACTACTAAAGAAGACATTGATAAAAATTAGACAATAGAAAAATGATGGATTTCCTGATTGAGCAATATAGGAAAGAAATAAATTGCGTGAAACAGTGTCAAAGAATGTACAAGAAAATAAAATCTCAATCACAAGCTGGCAAACCATATGAGCCAAAGTGAAGATAGAATCTCAGATCTTGAAGACACTGTCACAGTAGTGAAAAGGTAAGAAAGGATATCTTAAAAACAACTAGGATGCAGGAAAAATAATTGAACATCTACAAGATGATGCAAAAATGAACAATGTGAGATTAATAGGAATCAATGAGAAAAAAGGAGTCAACACAAATGATATAAAAAGAATATGGGCAGACGTAATAGCAGAAAACTTCCCAAATATGCAAAAACAATTGGACATACAGGTAACCTGAAGCATACAGAACCCCAAGTAATATCAACCGGACTAGAAACGCACCCAGACATATAATAGTTAAGATTCCAGAAATTCAGCAGAAGAGTATACTAAAAGCTTCTAGAAAAAGTAACAGATCACAATTAAAGGAAAACTCCTCAGAATAACAGTAGATTTCTCTTCACAAACCACGAAGTGAAGAAGAGCATGGAGCAGAGTGCTTCAACTTCTCCATGAAAACAAATTTCAGCCCAGACTTCTATACCCTGCAAAACTCTCTTTCAAGTATGATGGAGAAGTGAAAGACTTCCATGACAAAGAACAACTAAAGAACTTCATGACGTCGAAGCCAACTCTATACAGTATACTAAAAAATATTTTAGAGAGGGACCAAAATGACTCAAACTCAAGAAATGAGAACAGAAAGATCCCACCAAATAGGCTACTTAATTAAACTCAGGAGAAAAAGTGGTAAACAGTAGTAAGTCAATGTCATGTCAATCATAAGTCAACGTATTTCAATTATAATAATTAATGTAAATGGACTCAATTCTCCAGTTAAATGGAATAGACTGGCTGAGTGCATAAGGAAGCAAGATCCAACAATATGCTGTATAAAAGAAACACACTTAACTCATAAAGAAACTCAAGCTAAAAGTGAAAGGATGGAAAACAATACTACTTGCTCCAGCACCTCAAAAAAAAGAAGGGGTAGGAATCCTGTTTGCAGATAGTCTAAACTTCAAACCAAGATGGATCAAACAAAATAAAGAATGCCACTACATATTTTTTTTTTGTCTTTTTGAGACAGGGTCTCGCTATGCAGTTGAGGCTGGTCTTGCACTCACTTTTGTAGCCCAGGGTGGTCTCAAACTCACACCAATCCTCCTGCCTCAGCCTCCCAAGTGCTGGGATTACAGGCGTGAGCCATTACGCCCGGCTTGCCACTACATATTGATTATGGGCCAACTTCAAGGTGAAGAAATAACAGTCATAAATATGTATGCACCCAACACAGCAGCAGCAAGTTATATAAGGCAAACTTTAATGGATGTGAAAAATCTAATATCCAATACCACAATCTTAACAGGAGACCTCAACACCCCTTTATCTGAAAAAGATAGGTCAAGTAGACAAAAATTAACAAAGAATTAGCAAAACTGAACCAGAACTTGAAACAACTGGAATTAGTGGACATACATAGCTTAAGTATATGCAAGAAAATGGAAATTATCCCATGCATATTATCTGATCACAGAGCAATGAAGTTGGAAAAAAATGACAACAGAAACCAAAAGAATTCAAAAAAATACATGGAAATTAAACGACACTCTTCTCAACAACCAGTGGATTACAGATGAATTTAACTAAGAAATTAAACAATATCTTGAATTTAATGAAAATTCAAAAACAACCTACCGGAATTTATGGGATGCAATGAAAGTAGTTCTTAGAGGGAAATATATAGCTGTTAACTCGCACATTAAGAAAACAGAACGGGAACAAATAAATACTCTTCTGGAGCACCTTAGTCGACTAGAAATAGAAGAGCAAATGAAATCCAAAGCCCAAAGACAGGAGTAAATTATAAAGATTAGAGCAGAAATTAATTGAATTGAGACAAAAAACAATATAAAGAATTAATTAATCAAAAAAACTGTTTTTTTTTTTTTTGAAAGATTAAGTAAAATTGATAAGCCCCTAGCTAACCTTATCAAAAAAGAGGAAAGAACAGACTCAAATCCAGGCAATAAAGAATGAAGAGTGACGGCACTACACACAGAGCAGAGATTCAGAGGATCAAAAATAACTGCTTTGGGAATCTTTACTTTCACAGAATTGAAGACACAGATGAAATGGATAGATTTCCAGAAAAGTATAAATAACCCAAACTCAATCAAGAAGATATAAGAACTCTCAATAACCCAGTAACAGCAGGACGTGGTGGCGCAGGCCTGTAAACCCAGCACTCGGGAGGCTGAGGCAGGAGGATCGGTGTGAGTTCGAGACCAGCCTGGGCTAAAAAAGTGAGTTCAGGGCCAGCCTGAACTGCATAGTGAGACCCTGTCTCAAAAAAGACAGAAAAAAAAAAAAAATCACCCAGTAACAGCCAATGAAATACAAAAATGTAATAAAAAGGCTACCAGCAAAGAAAAATTTGGGACCTGATGGATTCACTACCGAATTCTACAAGAAATTTATAGAACACTTAATCTCAATTTTCCTCAAACTCTTCAACGAAATTGAAATGGAAGCAATCCTTCCACAATCATTCCCAGAGGCAAGTATTACACTGATATCAAAACCAGAGAGAGATACAACTAAAAAAGAAAACTACAGGCCAATTTCTCTCATGAACATAGATGCAAAAATCCTCAATAAAATCCTCAGCACTCGAATACAATAAATCATAAAGAAGATTATACACCATGGTAAGATTCAGTGCAGGGATTCAAGGATGGTTCAATATAAGCAAATCTATAAATGCAATACACTATAGCAACAGAGCCAAAGCTAAAAATCACATGATAGACTCAATTGATGCAGAAAAGGCCTTTTGCAAAGTCCAACATTCATTCATGTTCAAAGTCCTACAGAAAATTGGAATAGAGGGCCTCTACCCCAACCTGATAAAAGCCATCTACAACAATCCAACAGCTATCATAATTCTAAATGGAGAAAAACTCAAGTCTTTTTGTCTCAAATCTGGCACAATACAAGGATGTCCTCTATCACCACTCCTATTAAATATAGTTCTGGAATCATTAACTACATCCATTAGATAAGAAAGAGTAAGAAAAGGAATAAGAATAGGTGAAGAAGTAAAACTATCTCTATTTGCAGATGACATGATAATCTACCTAGAAGATGCAAAAATCTCCACCAAGAAGTTACTAGAATTAATACAGAAATTCATCAGCATAGCATGTTACAAAATCAACACACAAAAGTCAGTAGCATTCCTCTATACAGATAACAAATACACTGAGAGAAATTAGTGGTAGCCCTGAAATTTATGGTAGCACTGAAGAAAATGAAATACTTGGACATTAACCTGACTAAGGAAGTAAAAGAGGTTTTCAATGAAAACTACAGTACTCTGAAAAAAGACATCCTAGAAGATTTCAGAAAAAGGAAAGATATTCTCTGCTCCAGGATAGGAAGAACCAACATTGTGAAGATGGCCATACTCCCTATATGGTTGTACAGATTTAATGCAATTCCTATCAAAATACCCTCAACATACCTCACAGACAAGGAAAAAAATTCCTAAAATTTATTTGGAACCAAACAAGACCCATAATTGCAAAGACAATTCTGAGCAACAAATGTAGGGCAGGAGGTATTAGAATTCCTGACCTAAAGTTATACTACAAAGCCACAGTAATAAAATCAGCATGGTATTGGCAAAAAAATATACCTGAGATCTTGTAATAGATTAGAAGATGCAGAAGCAAATACAAAGACACTGAGCCACCTTATCTTTGACAGAGGGGCCAAACATGCTTACTGGTAGAAAGATAGCCTCTTTAACAAATAGTACTGGAAAAACTGGCTCTCTACATGTACAACAATAAAACTTGACCCAAGTCTATCACCATGCACTAAACTAATGTCAGAATGGATTAAAGATCTAAATATTACAAAAGAAACAATAAATTTCTTGGAGAGAAAGTGAGAGAAAATCTTGAAGACATTGGGG
Organism: Myocastor coypus; assembly: GCA_004027025.1. Lineage (NCBI taxonomy): Eukaryota > Metazoa > Chordata > Mammalia > Rodentia > Myocastoridae > Myocastor > Myocastor coypus. Next base: position 34,649 of record PVJA010007142.1, on the reverse strand, counting down.
GAGGCAAAAAGTTCTTGGATAAAAATTAAAATGCATTTTTAACCACTTGAAAGCATCAACAAATGGGATCTCCTCTCCCTAAGTTTTCACACCTCAAAGGAAATAACCAACACAGTAAAAATACAACCCACAAATTTCAAAAAGATTTTAACTAATAATTATTCAGACAAAGATCTTCTATCTGGAATCTACAAAGAACTAAAAATCATTAGGGTTCCAAAGTTGAAGGACCCAATCCAGAAATGGGCATCTGAGATGAACACATGCTTGTCAGAGAAAGAAATTCAGCAAGCCTATAAATACATGAAGAAATGCTCCACATTGTTAACCATCTGTGAAATGCAGATTAAAACAGCACTGAGATACCATCTCACCCCAGAAAGATTGGCTATCAACAAATGTTACAGAGGCTGTAGGGAAAGAGGAACATTTCTCCACTGCTGGTGAGAATGCAGTTTGTTGTAACCATTATGGAAAGAGCTGTGGAGGCTCCTTGGAAAACTAGAACTGGAAATCCAATTCAATCCAGCTATCTCCCTACTGGGAATTTTCCCAGAAGTACTGAAAACATCATAGTATAGCAATATCTATTCATCTATGTTTATGGCAGCCCAATTTGTAATAGTCAAATCTTGAAAATAACCAAAATGACCATCATTTGAAGAATGGTTGAAAAAAGTGGTATTTTTATACAATGGAATATTACTTAGCTATAAAGAATGATATGCTGGAAGACTTCATATACAAATGGATGTATATTGAACATATACTCATAAGTGAAATAAACCAGACCTACATTTGTAAATATCATATAGTCTCCCTAGTGTAAGAACTTTAAAGAAGAAACAAAAATTGAACAGCATAACACACCTGAATGTGTTATGGATTACACAACAAAGAGACTGAAAGCAGAAAAGAGAGGAAACATAGCAGGAGCAAAACCATGCACTTATTTACACATGAAGAATCAGATATTTGTCCTAGAAACCTTCAAAAGGTTTATCACATTGATCATAGCACCACACAACACTAAGACAATTCTTGGAATGCCTGTCGTTCTCGTCTTTCAGATGTGTACTGCTTCCAATGTAAACTCAGTTACTGTTACACTCTCTATCAAGTAAATGGTTGGTAAACAAACAACAAAAAATGGTATTAATTGAGAGTAAAAGACTGGGCAAAATGCCATAGGATTGAGAGGTTACAGTTTTGTACATACATAGATTTCTAAATGTCAGCATAAAAATGTGTAACTGCTTTTATCACATTTTATAGAGAGTTATCAGAATATCAGTGATTGATGGAAAATATCAATTACAAGCTAAGTCAAAGATGTTTGATATTCAGAAAGCCAGTGATGTTAAGCTAAATTACATATATTATAGAGTAATAGTATCACGAAGCTTCTCTCCTGGAGGGCTGAGAATGTAAGTTAACAGACCAAAAATTGGAGAAAAAGAAGGGCTACGAGGATAGCCAATATTTTGGCTGTAGCCCTTCAAGATCAGTGAGGACTCAGGACATAAGAGAACCTGTACTCTAATATCCTATGATTCAGAGGTGACTCGAATTTTCTGGTCAAGGAGATTATAGGACCTCAGAGGAAAGAGATAAATGAACTATAGTGTGTCTAAGGAGAGTCACCCAGAGAAAAACATCCTCTCAAGCTTTCACAGAAAGCAAACTGGTTAAGCAATGACCATGACTCAACCTGAAAGCTGACACTGACAACAGTTCTACAAAGCACTCTACATGGATTCAAAGTTAATCCTGAGGGTATTTGACCTTGGAAGATAAAAAAGATAAATGTTTTGTTATACAGGTCTTGCTTTAACTTGCCCTTGATCACCCAACAGAAAAGCTTAATTATGAGGAATAAAATGCAGAACTAGATTTGTATGATGAGCTCTAAGAGGCTTAAATCAACAACCTCCAACATTGCCAGTTTCACTGGTAACCCACTGAGGTTATGGAACATTGGACTATGTATAAATCTGCTTCCTCTCAGTTCAAAGAGAAGTAATTTTATTTTCCTTTTTTTCTTTCCTTGTCAATATTGATTGGAAAATGTATCATATCTGCACCCTGTGCTCTGTATTACCATTGAGAGGACAATATGCGATGTGTCAATTGTTGCGAGTTTACTGCTAATGTTTTGTGAAACTATCATATTGATATTTCTTATTAAAAGTAATAAAAATAAAATAAAATAAAAAGAGAGACGGAGAAACAGATTCTGTTGCTCTTTGTCAGTTGCCTCTGTGTTGCCTGTCGCCTCTGTTGCAATTGTTCCACTGTCATGCACTCCTGTTCTCTGTCATGTGCCATCCTGCTTTGGAGCCAGATGCATATAGACTGAAACCTCCACTAACTGTGAGTTAAATAAACCTTTCCTTCCTTCAAAAATCAATCAATCAATCAATCAATGAAAGAAGACCAAGAATCCATAAAAAATGTATAAAGGATGAATAGATGCTTGAAAATAGATGATAAATATTTGGCAGGTACTTTCATTAATATTTATTTAGGGTAAAGTTGGTACTACAAATAAACACTAACTTTAATCTTGCATAACAAATCAAAAGAAGTTCCTCCACCCAGGATCTCTTCTCTTGTTGCTAGGAGAACAAAATGGTTAAATAAGTTTAGAAAATTTCATGGCCATTTCCCATACAGCAAAACACGCCCTACATTCTGACACAGAAATCTATTCCCTTATTCACTGTAAATGGTACATATGCAGTGAACATTTGAAAAAACTGTTCACAAAAATTATTTTACATGATCATTCATACCAACTCTATTCATAACAGCTTAAAACTGGAAGCAGCCGAAATAGCTCAGAGGAAAATGGATATGAACAAGATGATGGAAAATGAAATATATTATTATATGCACAACTACATAATGAAATTCAAAATAAATTCTTTTGAATAATGATACTGCTGTTACCCCCAAAATTGTTTCTGTTGAAGTCTGAAAGTAGAGGGCATATTGTATGATTTCCATAAAGTAATATAATAGAAATGATTTATCTATTATTATAGAAATGAAAGTAATGATTTGTTGTCATAAGCAAAGAATCTACAATTAAGACCAACTGAGAAATTTTCTGTGGACATAAAACTCTACTATAATTTCATGATAACATGTATGACACAAGTACAAGAATATGACAAAAATTTTCAAATATATAATGCAACCCTTTGCTTTCAGTGTGTTTAAATTATAAAAGAACCCAATTTCAGTACTTTTCAGGAAACAAAATCATGTCATTTGTGTGACATTTTTGAAATCCCGAAGGCATATTCAAAGCATACGTATTAATTTGGAATAAACCATATGCAATGAGTTCGGTGAATTTTGAATCCCTTAAGTCACTTACTATTTTAGCATTTTATACTGTATTCTGATTTTAGTGACTATTATTAATATATTTTATGCTAGCAGACTGAGTGCAAGTGGAAAATTCTTAGTGAGATTTCTGTTACTGCATGTTTTTACTCAAGGTTCCATTTATCTATTAAACTTAGATGTTCATTTATTAAAATTGATATTGTGTCTGATGAGAAGTGATTCTCAAATATTCTAGGTCTTTCTAACAATTTATGCTTTCATAATTCCTTTGTAAATCTTTTCATAAATCGGTCCATTTTAGTGTCTATGTTACTAGAAATATTTTCAGCATAGCTTGCTTGCCTTAAGACTAATTATTTCAAACTTTTTAAACTCATTCATTCGTTATAAATGTGTATTAATTAATTAATTTCCATTTATGTATTTGGTACTGGCTATATGCAGCTCAGACTCATAGTGAGCCTCCTGATTTCAGCCTCCCTAGCTCTGGTATTACAGGCATGTGCCATCATGCCAGGACTTAAATGGCTTAATACACCCCAGAGTTCCACTGTCTTTGAACTAAAACTGTCACTACTACCACACCCTAAGCAAGTCTGCTTCTCCCTTCCAAGACACCATCTTAATGTTTAGGTGAATATTTTTCCATTGTACTCACTCCTATGTTTGATATGCTAAGCACACAAAAACATGCTGTCTTACTCTGGAATCAATGTAAGGGCAAAATTTAAGAATACAATGGCTCAGCATGCCCCAGCAGGGTCCATGCAGCATGCAGGGTTAGGGATCGAACCCTGGTCTCTGCACTTGTTACAGCAGGCACTTGGTCTGCTGAGCTGTCTTCCCAACTCCAGGGTACATAAATTTAAAGTTTCAAAGCATTCAAATTTCCACAGCCATCACTGGAGAGACAGTCACTCAAATCACTCCTGTTGCATTAAGATATTTTTTTTTCCTCATGGCAATAGGATCATAGTCTCAGATTGTTTATATTTCAAAATATAGAATATTTTGACATTTTCCTTTGCATAATAATATTTTTTGGTCTATGAGTTTCTACTTTGAAGAGAATGATAGTACTAAAATTTGTTATTTTGTTACAACTGCATTATCGATTTTTAAATACTTTCATACAGCAGAATAAAAATGGAATGATGTGATTCTAATATAAGAAATATTGGACATTATAGAAAGTAGAATATAGTAGCTCTGCTTTCAAGTGAAACATCTCTCAATACAAAATGGATAGGCAATTGCAGGTATTCAAAACTTGGAAATTTCCCTAATTCTCCAGCTTTCCTTTCCCACATAGGGAATATCTATTGAGCATGATTTGAATCACTGCCTAACACCCATGGCCACCAAATGCAATTACAGTAGTACACAAAAAGCACTTACTGTCAAAATGCTCAAATTTGGGACAAAATATTCGAGGGACTGAGTAAAGTAAGACAATGCAAAATTCTCATTCATATTTTTAACATTTATTTCATGTATTAACGATAACTTTTCACTTGGGGTTGAAGCAGGATCATGCTCTATAGTTTGTATTACCACAACAAATATTTGGAGATCTAGCAGACGAGATTGTTGCAGCAATTTACCTACCCTCAGAAAATGATTTTGAACTATTTATGGGTGAACAAAGTTATTAAGTTTTGGTTATACTAATAATGTTGCTAAGTAACATCCTGTAGACCCATAAACCCCCATCTTGGTCACTTCCCTTCTTCTTGGAGGTTCCATTGATCAGCTCTTCCTCTGAGGAGTGATTTCCACACGATTGCTTCCAGACAGTCCCTTGATTGATATGTGGATTTCCTGTACAGCCGTTCCTGTCAAAGCCTTGTCAAGAATACTTGTGAGAGGTATTTAATTGTGGTATATTTGCCTGATCAGCCTCTAAACCTGTAAAACTTCTTACAATTGCTTATAATTAATGTAAAGGAAGCGCGATGAATTCTGATTAAAATAACCAATGAATATTTCTCATAAAATGTTTCTGATGAAATTAGCAACAACAGATACATTGTTCAATGAATGTATTTATGTGTAATCTATCTATTTAAAACAGTTCATTAGTGTATTATAAAAAAATCTTCATGCCAAGTATTGGAGTTCTGTGAAAAAAAATAATGCTTTCATAGTTAAAACATTAGATTTCTTTGGTGGAAATTACCAAAGAAGGGTAATATTACCCTTCTGAGTAGCCAGTGTGAATAGCCAAAAAACAGGAAGAAAGAAAACTGAGGAAGATTGGCATTCTTTACTGTTTGCCTAGTGATTGTTTCCAGTTTGCCTATAATTTTAACCTAGCAAACACTAATCTAACTTTAAAAATCGTTCTCAGGATATGATGCTGCTTGCTCTAACATGGAAAATAACTTCTCTTTATGAAAACAGTGTCAATTTTTGTTGTCATCATATTATTGTATATGTGCTACCTTTATTATACTGTTCATACATGTTTTATTTTTTTCTAATTCGCTATCTGTACAAGACCATAACTTACAAAGAAGTCATGCATTTACTGTTTTCCTAACGCCTTCTGAAATTTGTATTATTACTGTTCAAATAAGTGTTACAGGGTTGTTATATGAGCATAAAATATCATTGTATATGCACATGCACATGTGAATGCATATGTAAATATAAATGTACATGTATATGTTTATGTGCTGATATGGGTAGCCACACAAACTATAATGTATCTTACCAGTGGCTAGGCCAGTGATGGAAAACCAGTTAGAGTTTTCAAACACAGAGCTTATTGGAGATAAGTATAGTTTCATAACTTGTATAAAGTACCCAAGGTAATGAAGTGAATTTATTCAGGTTGATATATAAAAATAAAATTTCAAGATAAAAATCAAATATTAAAAATATTCTAGATCTAAATTTACCAAAAACACATGTTTAGAAATTACATTCCATCGTTTTGGAAGCATTCCAAAACTGACAGCAACATAAATAATGAAATATGAGTAATATTGTTACAATTTATGCATAAACATATTTTTAGTACTACTTAAAAATCCGCAAATTTTGTGCTTTATTCTTTTGTGAGTCTTTTGTTGAAAGAAATTTCATTAGATCAAAATCAAGACTTCTGATGGCTCAGAGGAAAATCCTTTTTTTGCGAATTTTCTAACTTCCAGCCTTTCATTCACAACCAAGTTCATCTTCAAAACTAGCAGAAGAGTACTTGGTTTCAGCCATCATGTTGTCAGTATTCATATCTCCCTCTGTTGTTAAGAAAACTTGTGATCACCTTTAGAAGTCACCTAGAAAAAGCAGAGAGTCCCAGGATTCAGTCACAACTACAAAGTGTATTTCTTCTATAGGTTAGCTTTCTGATTTCCAAGTGTCAGGACCTGCATGTCTGTCAGGGCTATTTTTACAAGTAGTGCATTTATTTTCCAATATACTATTTTTCAAACCACAGAGTTTTTTGGTTTTTTTTTTAGTTTCAATGAGCATATTTGAATAAGGGTTGTTAGGGTGTGACTAGATGTCCTTGTGTAGCTTTACACAGTCGTAGGTAGAGCTTTATTAGAGGCAGCTCGATCTACTCTCTGTGATACTGAGATAAAGGATTGTGCCTATTAAATCAGTCCACTGAGTGATTTGACACTAGCCTAATCCTGGTAACTTAGAATATAAAAGGGGCAGGAAGAAGATTCTAAAGTCCCTTGTTTACTTAATTGCTTGCTTGTTTGTTTTCCTATCTTCTTCTACCCACCATAAATTATCTCTTTTCTGAGATGACATATGGCCATGTTACTCTCCCTATGCACCAGTGGACTATGAAAAGAAATACCACAAACTGTTAAGCCAAATAAACTTGTCTTCTTCTGACTTTGGATGTAGCATATTTTGTTTAAGGAATAAGAAGAACAATTCACACAGAATTTGGCAGCAGACAAGGTGAGGCTGCTACTGTGATTGTACCTGACCACATGGAGCAGGTTGCGGGACAGGGAAGATATAAGAAAGGTTCAAATATGCCAAATAAAGAAATGCTGCTGGAAATCCTTATGCTGTACCTTACAGGAGATTTTAGTCAGAGCTCAAAAGACCAAAATTCTGGAAGAAATCCTGCCTATAAAGACAAGACTTAGGAGATTTCTGCTGGGAAGTATGAAGGCATTGGCTGTTAGATTTCAGATGAAGTGCCTGTGCCTTAGCTTAGGGGAGATATTCCTCCAAATTGGGCTCATAGTCACTTGACCCACAGCCAAGAGACAAGTTGGCCTGGCTAGACTTAGCGTTGGTGCCATGCCTTGGCATCATCCACATGGTCTTTGTTTTGGTAATGCAGAATTCAAGCATTGTGGGGTCAAAAACGTTTCCATCTATGTTTAAAAGGCCTATGAGGCCAAGCAGTGTTCCATGAGAGGGCAATTTGTGAACCTGCAAAAGTGAAGCTAAAGAAGCAGTGGAAAACCCAAAAATTTGGAAAATCCAGGAAATTGAATCATATAAAAAAAAAAAAAGCTGCAAGGAGAGAGAATTTCTAAACCATGAGAGAAACCTTGGAAGATAGAGCCATCAGAAGTGCCATAGTGGTGGAGTCTACCAAGCCCTTTGGAGTGCACAAGTTATCTGTGATATCCTTGGGTGATACACATGGAATTGCAGGAATTAATATTTGCCCTGCTGGATGTTAGACTTACTTTTGACGCAGTCCTTTGAGATCTCCTGTTTATAACTTTTGGAGCAATGTGGTTTCTCTTGTGCCATTGAAAGTTGGAAGTGTTTAAATTTCACTTGCACGGGGGCTTGTACATAAGAATTTGCCTTATGCCTCAGAGAAAGCTTGGGCCTAGGGCTTATCAGCAGTGCAGAAACTGGTAGGACTTTGGAAACTATAGAAATACACTAAATACCTTTTGCATTAAGCGATATAACATATATGATTCTTTGGGTGTTCATGGGAAAAATGCTATGATTCTAATGTAATGTGGTGTTCATAAACAATACTAGTTCTTAAGCTAAATCTGTGTTATATTCAAGTTGCAAAATGGTAAGAATCACCATATCTTTGCATCTGGAGACCAGTTTAAAGAAATTTGCCTGGTTACCAAGTTGACAAGGGGTCAATTGCAACGGTTGAGACACTGTGTCAACTTTAGAATTTTATAAGTTTAAGAGACTTATAAGGGGGCCAGGATTCTCATTTTGTAAACATCCTCAACCTGTGCAAGAAAAGGGTGTGTAGATAGTGGGTGGGTTTAAAAGATGTAACCTAGCGTGGAGAGCTGGCATACTATATAAAGGAGGAAAGGAGACTTTCTCCTTTTTCTGTCATCCACATATTCTTTGTTTATGGTAGTGCAGAATTAAAGAGTTGTGGGGTCAAATAGGCTTCCAGGATGGAAGGAAGGAAGGAAGGAAGGAAGGAAGGAAAGAAGGAAGTAAGTCAGGCAGGCAGGCAAGGGGGAGGAAGACACTATAATTTGGCCAAAACCACTTAGCATTTAGTTATACTGAAATGGAATAATGATATGTTCAGATTGACTGTTCAAATTAGTCTAAATTTAGCAATTCCACAATCTTCATCGTATTGCATTTTAAAATCCTAAAGGCCAAGAGTATTATTACATGTATTGACATTCATCTTAAAATTATATGAATAGCCTCTAAAATTGACAAGCAGATAGGGTCAAAGTTGCCACCTAAAAGAAAGTGCACACAGAAAATTTTAAAGCCAGGATGAAAACTAAAAAATGTTTTGATAGCACCTCAGTCACCCCACAGGATGGGTAAGCCTCAGAACATTTCCTAATTCACATAAATTATCTTTGGAATATTCTAACCTTTGAAATACAATAAAAATTGCTACTAGCATTACCTACAAAACATGACTGAATTTCTTTCAGCAAGTCAAAGGAAAACAGAAAAAAACTGTATTTGATGGTAAAAATTCTTTTGAAATCTTAATCTTGTCATTAAAATCTGTGTGCATTTACTTCTTATAGGCAAAGATTCAAACATAATGAGATACAAATTGTGAGAATTCTGTTATGTCACTGAACTGGAAAACATTAATATATATACTGGCTTAGGTGTATTGTGCCCAAAATTAATGCAGATTTCATATTTATATTACATTATCATTTTATACTCTTCAACTTTGTGGAAGATGCTATTTACATCAGGTTTGGAAATACAAAGTATATTTAGTGCACTCTGTGCTCTGTATTGTAACTGAAATTCTTCATATTTGTTCTTTGATAGATTATTTCTATTTTGGTGAATAGTGAATAGTTGTATACTCAAAATCCTATTCAATTTCAAAGCATTTTTGCATCAATGTGCCTCTAGTACATTTTAGCTACCACTAAAATGGAAGCAGTTTTATGGTTATTTTCTGTGAGCAATAAACTAGGGCTCATTGTAAAGTGCTGTATATTCCTACATATCCAGTATTCCTAAAAAGAATATTCCACTTATTAGACAGTCCATACTTAAGTCTCAGGATGGTATAAATTTTTTGATTATCTTTGACAATATTCTGTTTTCCATTTAGTTTAGATGTGCTTGCTGAGAAACAAGAAATGTCTTCAAATTTGTTGATCATTTTCACCAGAAATGCATTTCTTAATTAACAGTTGATAGTGGCACAACTATAAAAGATACAGGTGACAAACTTTATAGATAACATAAGTATCCACATTAGTAGATGTGGATAATAGTAGTAGAAAAATTCCATACTATTAATGAAAAAATTTTAACAGGCTTTAAAACTGAAACTTTTTATCTATATGCACAAGTGGACAATGAAATTCAGGTGATATTCCCCAGGTTTCATTTGAAAAACAAGTCGGTAATATGAAAATATCTAAAATTTTGAATATTTCTTTATGCTTCCTTGGAAAAAATAATAATTAAAATCATCAATTATCAACAGATCAATATGTGGACTAGGTATCAAAATTTAGGGGTATATAAGTAAGTGTACAAAGGCTGAAATAATCATAAGATTGTAGATTTCTCTTTAGCATTTTTATGTGAAACCCAATGGTAGTGGCAGTATAACTCATGGAGTTAAGTACTGCAAGCTGGTGTTATTCCTATGAATTAAAAGCAAGAGTCACAAGCATGGATTGTGCGATGCGATGAAAGTTATATTTTTAAGACAAAACCAAGTGATTTAATATCCATCAAGTATTAATTGATTCCCACTACTTACAATTCATTCTTTGCATACCTGAAAAATATTCAAGTCCAATGATGATCAGAATTCTAATTATTTTTATTCTGTTTTTCATACGGAGAAAATGTCTCAAGGTATCGTTGAGGCTGTCATTGAACTCACCATGTGCTGCAAACTCATAGTGAGCCTCTTGCCTCAGCCTGCCATGTGCTGAAATTCCAGCTGTGCCGCACCACACCACCAAACTTAGTGTATGAGTTCTCTGAGGAACAGAATCAATAATTATGTAAGGAGATTTTTATTAAGTCCAAAGAATCCACAGTGTGGACTGAAAAGCCAATTGATCAAGTTGCTGCCCAGCAGAAGAAGGCCAAAACAGTAGAACTGGCAGGACTAAAGATGCAGCACCTGCTCAAGGTTCTGGAAGCTAACGTTAAATTCACAAATGTAAGCGCGGGTCGAGAAGGTTGAGGAAGCTGGAAACCAACAAATGACAAGACCAGAGCTGTTTAAAAACAAGGAAAGTTCCTTCTTCTTTCACTTTTTACTTCAACCAGGCTGTATGACTATTCCTTAGTCTCACCTCCACTTGGAGGGCATTGTCTATCCTCAGTTTTCTGAACTACATGTTGAACAGAGACACCCAGAAATATACATTACTAATCTGTTAGGTGATTATTAGTCAAGTCAAATTGACATAGCATAATTACTGGTCACAGCAAGTACCCTCCACTTTCAAATTTGTCATATTTTTTCTTCTATGAATAGTATAGAAAATTTGTATTCCATTAATACTGTGAATATGTTACTTGTAATATGCCTCCTTCTTGAAAGTGTGCTCATAGTATGTCACAAATCTGTGAGAAAAGTGATTACAGTTTATTTCTAAGCTAATAAAGAAGCCATGGATGCTATCAAAACATAGAGGATTTGTGGATAGCAGATAATAATTGTATTGTTTATAGCAGCACATGGTGCCTGAGAAGCAGATTTATATTTTCCATTATGCTCCAAGTGCCACAGCCACAGGGAAGGGCCTACTTCATATTGCATGTTACAGTGCTTTTGCTTCACGACTGAATAAGGGCAAGTACAGAAAGCTTGAATGTTTTGCAGTTGGTTGTTTAGGAAGAGTCATCTTTTCACAGTATAGGAAACAATTTATGCTTTCCAAGCTTGTATAAAATATATTCATCCTTAAAAGTTAGTCTAGAATAAAACACAAGTGAATACAGGTCGTGCTTCAGTTCACAGGGCCTGAGGTAACATGAAAGACCAAAAAACATAATTTTCCAAAATATTATGTCCAGAATTATGAAAAAAAAGTGTCATGGTATCTGAATTCAATTATATTTATGTTTCAATATGTCACTTAATACTGCTGCAGAAGGAGGTGTAGAATTGTCTTGGTTAATTTTTACTCATTGTTGGGACAAATACCCAACACTCAAAATGAAGGAAGGAAATGTTCATTTAGCTCACAGCTCATGGAGACTTCAGTCCATATTCGACTGGCCCAAGGCTGAGTGGAACAGGGCAGAGAGCATCCAGTTCATGGAGGTAGAACAGCAACAAAATGGTGACAGAGGTAGCCAACCAAATAGGGCAGCAGAACAATACCTCTAGTCTGTCTCTTTGTCTCTATTTATATTCCTGTCAGGTTCTATGCCTTAGGATATCCGCCCTAGACCACGCCAATAGCCCCAGCCCTACTCAGACTGATAATCCCATCAGTACTAAAACATATAATCCCAGTGACTCATGAGTCATGTCTCTATCTATAGAAGTCCCCATCCAATGACTACATGAGGCTTTGTAGGGATAACTAGACATATACCATAACAAGAATTATTTAAATTACTGTGTCCAAAACAGGTTTACAGAGAGCTTTCATATTGATACATACTTCTCTATCTGCTTCATGAGAAGAGTAGTGAGCCTCTTACCAGACATTAAAGAGTATTAGAGTGAAATATGTGGCTTCTATACATATTTCATTTGCAGTAAGGAATTACAAAGTCACATTTAACTTCTAAGGAGGCTAGAAAGGGCCTTCATAACACATGCCTGGAATATGGTGAGCTCTAACATGAAGTACACAGGTCTCTGAAAGACACATGTACATATTTTTATATACTAAAGTTAGTGGTGTTTTAAGAGAATTCTTATATGTATGCATCAAATTTAGTGGCATTCAATAATTACTTCCAATATGATCTTTGATACTGGTCAGTAGAAGAGGATAATTTGAAAGTAATCATCGTTGGATAACATAACATCTCAAGAGTCTGGGGAGATAGCCCCGTGGCAAAAGTGCCCTCCTGGCAAGTGCAAGGTCGTGAGTTTGAACCACGGTCCTGCAAATAAATAAATAAATAAATAAATAAATAAATAAGATCTTCTTAAGAATAAAAAGCTGTCAAAACTTTTATTTACCCAGAACACCTCAAACTAAAACTTCCTTTTATAGTAATATGCAAATGTGAAAAGCCATCACACCATCTGAATAAGTATGTTACAATAGCTACACCATTATCATTCAGATATTGTAGCATATACCATTTGCTTTACCCCAGCCACCAAAATCTCTCTGCTGTCATATGGTCTCACTATATACTGGAATAAGACATTTGAGAATTCAAATCTGCAACACCAAAGTGAGTTTCGACCCTTGACTTAAATCAATTTTAAAAAGCACTGGATAAGCAGAGGTCTTGTCTTAAATTCATATTGCAATATAATGAAATTTATTGATTCATTTGTCTTAAAATATAAACATAGATAAAATAGCATAAAATGAAAAGTTGAAAAATACAAGAATCATTACTAAACTGATGAAAAGTTATACTTGGGCTATGCCATTTAATAGAGTTGCAATGGTTTTTAAATCTCTAACCTGGTACAGTTAAGAAAAAAAGTAGGAGTTGAATCTCTCCCTATTATAATGAAATGTCTTTGAGGTAGTAAAATCAAAACTATTGCAACCTTTTCAATAAATAAATCTTATATACTCACTTCTCTTCGGGTCATATAAATTTTTTGTCTTTCAAACATTATTTTTATATACTAAAATCAGTGTTGTTTTATTTTTGCATAAATTTGAGGAACATCCTAGTTTATCAGCAAAGTAAAACCAAATACAAATTAGTGTGTCCAATGTATTTTATTGAAAGAAGGATGGTATCTTTACTATAAATCAAGAATTGTTAAAAATATGAGGACACAACATGAAAACATTTTCTAATTATAGGGAGATACAACTGAAAATTAGTATGACATCTACTTCAGACATGCAAGTTAGCCTTTGAACTAACTTATACACATTTTAAATCATCACTATCACCAGTGCATATAGTATTTTAATCTAGGGCATAGTAGTAGAAAATAAAAGAAGATGTGTTTCATTTTTATTAAGTACCCTAAAACAGCAGGTACTATAATCTATAAAGAAATTCACAATAACTACTAAACATATCAAAATCATCAAACAATAGCTTTATTATTATGAATCCAAAGCAGAACCTTTCTGTTCTTGGCTTTTGGGTTGAACCCGAAGCTGCATTTGTACGAAGTCAATACTCAACGTCAAACCCGCAGCCCCACTCTGAAATAATTCTCTTATTCCAAGGCAAGCATCAGTATCTCTTCTATGCCTTCTTTATACATTTCATTTAGGTTCATCTTCCTTGCCTTCCGCTCTTTTCTGTTCCTTTCTATCCAATTTCCTGGACTTTTGTCCTCCTACTCTTTGCCACCATTGTAGTGCATTTGTAGCAGGAAACAACTACAAATGGCTTAAACCACAAACTATTTTGACTAACATTTCTGGAGATCAGATATTAAGTGAATTTATTGTTGCTTAATTCTAGCATTAATGGGGCTGTATTTCTTCTAGAGGGACCATGTGAATATCTAATTGATTAAAATTTCCAGATTCTAAGACTGGGCATGGTGGCACCCACCTATAATCCCAGCACTTGGGAGATCGAAAACAGGAGAATCATTATGAGTCTGGCCTCTTTAGTGAGACACTACAGACCTTGTCCTAAATACAAAGTAAAAAGAGATAGCTAGATAGATGATATAGATAGATAGATAGATAGATAGATAGATAGATAGATAGATAGATAGATAGACAGACAGACAGACAGACAGACAGATAGATAGATTGTTAAAATTTCCAGATTAGAGAAGATACTCATATTCCTTAACACAAAAACTACTAGTTAAAATCATTCCAATCTTACTGCCAAATATCACAAATCTGTCTCTGACTATCCAGTGAATAACCAAGCAACTTTGCAAATGTTTAAATTGTTTAAAATAATTCCTAGGGGACAGGATGATAGCTCAGCAGACTAAAGTACCTGCTTAGGCAGAGCACAGCAGCTGGGTTTGATCCATAACATGCCGTGTCAGTCCTGCTCCTGGGCACAGTGAGACTGGCGATTGAGACTGGGCATGGTGGCACACGGCTGCAATCCCAGCACTTGAGAGGCTGAAAACAGGAGAATTACTACAAGTCCTATCTATGTGGTGAGAACCTGTACACCTTGCAGACCCCATGGACCCTGTCCTAAATACAGAAAACCAAACAAACAAGCATATAAATAAATAATTCTTATAGAGGTTGGAGAGGTAGCTCAGGGGGCTAAAGAACCTGCTGAGGCAAGTACATGGACCATGATTTGATCCCCAGCACTACATGTTGCACAAGCCCAGCCCCTAGAGCAGCCTGAGCCAGCCCCAGAGTTAAGGTGTAGTGGTGCCTGCCTGTCATCCCAGCACTGAGGAGGCTCAAAACAGGAGGATCACTATGTGTCTGAGCTGAATAGTGAGATCTTGTAATAACTACATACAAAAAAGGATATAAATACAATGAAAAATAAAAATTAAAAATAAAATAGATCTTACAATGAGAGATACATTGTTACTAATCCCTTTGAAAATACTCCTGGTTGTACGCCCACTTAACTCATAGTTTTTTTCTGCTTTTTGAAGCAACTCTTACAGTTCTCTTTTATTAGTGTTTTTACAACTTCTATTACAGTCTAAATGTGTGTGGATGCACATGTGTACACAGGCACACACACGCGCACGCGAAGAGAGAAATGAAAATATGTCAATGATCTCTTTCCTATTCATTCTCTTCCATGTTATTTATCAAATCATGCATCATGAGCCTTCTAGCTTGTCCTCAAAGTAATGGAGATCAGGACAATTAAATGTTTTGAGTTGACTCAGGCTGTTGAGACAGCCATGACTAAGTCCAAGCAAGGGCACATGCACAAGCGTCTCAGAGAGGGGCAAGAATAATGGAAGAAGTGTGCTCAAAGCAAGAGGAAATGTTCTGGGCGGAGCTAATGGCATTGTGTCACTACAAGACATTCTACAAAAGCAACCATCCAGCATAGCTCCTTATAATTCACCTGTTTCCTTCCACTGGGTCTACTTGTAAAATACAGGACCACTTCATCATCTCAAGACCCTTAACTGAGTCACATTTATAAAATCCTTTTCTTGCATATTCATAGTCCCTGAGATAAACTGACTCTGCTAGGGCACTGTCATATCTAGCAAGTGACTTTGGGTTCCCCACAGGAAGGGAGCTACTGGAATGTGTGTGTTTCTCCATGTCCATTTCTGTATCTGACTACAAATCTATATATAGAAAGGTTTATTTTAAGGAAATAATCCATGTGATCTTGAAATCCTAAAAAATATCCACTCTTTAGGGTGACTATAATTACATCAAAGTTATTGCAGGCTCAAAGCTAATATTAGTCTGCAGATTCTGGAAAACATTGCAGTTCCTGCCCAGAAGGAGTTTCCTGGCAAAATGCCTCTTGTTGAAGATAAATCATTATTTTCTATTCAGAATTTCTACTGACTGGGTGAATTATGCCCTCAATGGAGGGTATCTTCCTTTATTCAAAGCCTTTTGACATAAAATTTATTTATTTTATTTTTGTGTGGAACCAGCGATTGAACTCAGGACCTTGCACTTGCCAGGCATGCACTTATGCCCCTGAGCTATCTCTCCAGCCCCCGATTTAAGCATTTATATATGGCAAAAGTGTGGTGAATAAAGTCTCAGAAAATATCTAGGCATGGAGACTGTTATGGTTTGTGTCTAGTTGTCCCCCCAAAGCCTCATGCAATCATGGGGCGGGGACTTCTAGAGTTTAAGACTTAACTCATGGCCCACTGGTATTATGTGCTTTAGTACTGATGTGATTATGGGTTTGAGTGCTGCCAGGATTATGAGTGTGGAATGAAACAGATAGGCTGAGGCAGAGAGCTTGAATGCAACGTAAAGAAAGACAGGGACAGTGCTCTTTGCTGCACTGGTTAGCCGGTTGCCTCTGTCAACATTTTGTTGCAGTCCTGTCATCATGAACTGCTGCTCTCTGCCATGTGCCAGTGTGCTTTTGAGCCAGCTGAATATGGACTATAAACTCCAGTAACTGTGAGCTAAATAAACATTTCCTTCCTTCATTTTGGTTGTCAGACTGTTGTCCCACCAATGAGAGGAGAATAACAAAGACAGAGACTGAACCATACTGACGGAAAAAATTAACCCTTCCCAAATGAGAAAATGTGTTACCCGTGAAGTCAAAGAAAACCGTATTGTTGGTGCCACACAAGCAGAGCATGATTGTCATCCACTACTACATTTGGCCTTATAGACTGCTTGAGCTTCACACGGAACATCATTGTCCTGGTTAACACTAGCTGCTGTTGGATTCTACTGTCACTTGTGATCCAAAGTCCGTGAGTGACCCAAGGCGCTCTCCTAAGTACTTCAGGCACTGAATCTATATTGCATTTTCTATATAAGCAGAGACAGACCTTTAATCTACCATGAACAGATATGTGAAAGGAGTTAATGTCACAGTATCATAAAATGTGTTAATTGTAAAATAGCATATTCTTGTTTCCATTTCACCTTCCTGTCATTCACGGAATTTAGAAATTTATGGGCGGCTAAGCTTTAATACAAATATGAGTGAGGAACATCATTCTGTACTCAGAATTGGTTCTCCAGGGAGATAATGAAAGCTTTTTCACTAAAGCAATTTGGCTCCCAACCCTTGCCTTATGATGAGCTCTTTCCCAGGACTATTGTATGTTTTATGACAACAGGCTTCTGGAGCAGGCTGCTAGACACACAGAATGTCTAGATCGCACATGGACAAAGTGTGGACTAAAGCCAAGCCACCTTCCCTTCACTCAAACCTCCCCTATATTTCCTAAAACCAGTTTGTCTTGAAGAAAACTGTAGTAAATTGTAAAACTCAACACATAGATTTTGAAGTATAGCTCCTTAAAAAATTTTTTACATTGATTCTGGGACTTCAGGAAATGTACATAAATTAGCAATGGACTAGTGTAGCTTGATGATGCAAAGGAGGAAATGTTTAGACAGATTTAGGAAGTAAACTTAATTCACCATGATACAGAACTGTGAGAGGGAGCTTTGTTTCCTCATAAAGTAAGGCAAATTCCTACAACATCAAGGTTGTAGGAATTTCTGAATTCTAGAGTATACATTTATAGCTATTTTCTAATTTTTTAACACTTAATATCCTGTTCCTGAAGAGGTGGGAAGATGTGGCTGTTTTAAAACTTTATCCAATTTGAGAACATGAGGACATTTGGGAAAATGAAAAGAATGGTTGAAGGCATGAGCAGTACAAATCAGTCTAAATTCTGTGATCTTTTAAAGGAAACTGCATATGCAACCATTATTAAAAATGATAGCTTTGGCATTGTGGGCTTGCCAGACATTTCTTTCCACGAAAGCACCTGCGTGTAATACACGGCGTGTAATCAATGGCTGATGTTTGGCAATTACATATTTTTAAAAATTATTTATTGTATGTGACTTCTAGTAACAGAGTAGCAGCATCTTTCTTGCACATCTTAATGGTTTTCTGAATTTCCATAACTTGTTACTTTTTATTAAAAATCATTGCAGAATGGAAAAGAAGGATTGCGAATCTTCTCTAGGGCTGGGGAGGTAGCTCAAGCAATCTAAGCACCTGCCTGGCAAGTGTGAGGACCCAAGTTTGATCCCTTGTACGTCATGCAGCACCAATCCTGAACCCCAGTGTGGTGGTGCCGAAAATTCCAGCTCTGGAAATGGAAAGACAGGAGGGTCATTGTGAGTTTGAACTGCATAGTGAGACCCTGTATCCAAAAAATAATTAGATCAAAAAGAAAGAAAGAAAGAAAGAAAGAAGAAAGAAAGGAAAGAAAGAGAGAGAAATAGTTTTAAAAAATCTTTCCTAATGTGTCTCCATTCTCCTTATCAATTTTGTATTATTGTTGAATTACTTTATTGACAAATATTTCCAGTTTTATATGTTAAATTGTGCAAATAATGTGTAGTTACTGCAAGACACTTTGATTTATGATAGTTTACTCAAAGACATATATATATATATATATATATATATATATATACATATATATACATATATATACACACACACACACACATATATATATATATAAACTCACATGTGTTCAATTAAATATATATGTGGTTAAATATGAAGAACATTTTTTTGTCTTTTTGAGACAGGGTCTTGCTATGCAGTTCAGACTGGCCTTGAGCTCACTTTTGTAGCCCAGGCTGGTCTCAAACTCACACCAATCCTCCTGCCTCAGCCTCCCGAGTGCTGGGATTACAGGCGTGCACCACCACACCCGGCTTGAAGAACATTTTTAAACCAGTTTTAGACAAGCAAATTAAAATTATGAACCAAAGACACACTATTTGTAAACTGCACTATGAACATTAACTAGCTGGTTTGTCAAAATGTCTCACTAACGTGTAACATTATACTGTCTTACAGGTGATTAAGAAAAATTGAATGTGCCTAGAGATATTAAAAATATCAACCTTACCTTCTTATTTCTATGGTATCTATGCAAAAACATAAATTTTTAAAGGCCACCACTGTCATGTGTTATTATGGATTCACAAAGAAAGTACAAAAATCCAATTTGTATGAGTTGGGATTGAAGAAATATGACCCATGATAATGCAACAACCTGTGTTCAAGATATCCCCTGTTTATTCCTGAATACCTGAAAACAGAGCTACTTCTATTTTAATGGGTTTCATTTCCCAGAATGACAGCATTTATCTCAGACTCACAATTTTCCAGACTCAAAGCATTAGTGTGTACAATAACAGCATTTTATTCTTGGCGTTTGTGTTAGTTAGAAAACTGAGTCCTCATAGAGCATCAGGGACTGAGTGGTGTGACCAATATCAATGCAGATTTCTCACAGTTCTCAAGGCTGTAAGTCCAAGATGAAGTTATTGGCTAGATCATTTCTGGTCAGTCCTTTCTTCCTAACTTTCTAGCTGTTTTCTCATTATATCTACACATAGCCTTCTCTCTGTGCATCTACTGATATCTCCTCTTCTTAGTTGGCTATCAGAGCTATAAGATTAGAGTCCAACCCTTCTGGACTGCTTTGATCTGGATTACCTTCCAAGGCTCTAGATCTATGTATAGTCACAGTGGCCACACAGAATCAACATATAAAGCTAGGAGACACCATATACTCATAAGTCCTGGAGTAGTGATTAAGGAGTTTCTTTTTTATTACTATTAAAGCCAAACAAATTAATTAATCAATTAATTAATTAATTTGGTATAGAGTCTTGTCCCGCAGCTTGGGCTTGAGATCCTTCTGTCTCAGTTTCCTCAGCACTGGGATTACAGGCTTTCACCACCACTCCTAGTTTCAGGGCCAGGCACAGCATGGGACCCACACAGCATGCAGTACCTGGTCTATCACGGATCTTTATGTTTGCCAGGCTGGTGCTTGGATCAACAAACTATATCCCTGGTGAAAGAGATTTTTCTAATGCAAATTAACAGCTAAAGTTATTGACCGGTACATTTTAGTGCCATCACTTGAGTAAACCTGGGTGCTTGCATGTGTAGATATTGCGGTGTGTTATCTAGAAAGCGGATTTTCAACATATTACTCACATGCTCATATCATAACTGTAGTTTGGTAATATGCTACAGTTTATCACCAAGCAGATGTACAAAGCTTCATTCTCTTCTCAGAGACAATATTCTGGTACAATATTCTCAGGGTTTTAAAATGAAGTTACCGCCATTCTGCAAATCTCATGTTTTCAAACAAAGGAAGAGGATATATATCTTTTTAAATAAATAAGTAATGCCAAAAGAAAGCAAAATTGTAAGAAAACTAAGACAGAAAACAAAACAGTAATTTAGGCATGGTAACTGTAGAGCAAAACATAGAAACAGAGTTTGATTTGTTACGTCCACAAATGTGATAGACATTTTAAATCAAAGCCACTTTGTATTTTTGGAGTGTTTAAGGATTCTTATCTATTTTCATATCTTTTATAATATACAATCAATTGAATGTACACACATATCTCTTTTTAGATTTTTGACAGTTTATTTTTCATTAAGGATATTAGATAGCAGCTCTTGATTTTAAATTGCATTATGCAACTGTTGCTTACAAGTATAAATTTATTAATAAACAATATGTGTTTAATTTTCAGTTTCATTAAAATTTTACACCTAAAGCTGCGGTTATAACACGTTTTCCATAAAGATATTCTGGTTAGAATTTAAATGAAAGAATGAAAATTTCATTTAACATACGACTTTAGAAGGCTTCAACACAAATTATATTTTTAGACCAGATATGAAAAAATGCAACAAATAAGCTCTACAGAAGGAAGAACTCATAAAAAAATGTATATTAATTCAAAGCTGACTTAAGGAATAAGTTATTTAATGATACAGACAATTTTTGTTATGCTCTGAGAAATAAAGTTACAGTATTTACATAAAAAGTAATGAGATTCATTTCTGTAAAATCTAAACCAGTACTTCATATAAGGTAAATAATAATTTCTAAACTTTCAAAAAGAATGGAATTACATCTTTAAAAACAATGTTTCTTAAATAAGTCCTCCAAAATAATTGTCATTGGGAGTTATTATCAATGTGGGAACACTATAATTGAGAAGCTCCCATGCCATTTGGATAACGTACCTAAAATGTTGAAAATATTTGTACTTGGACTCTAGTTATTGCCGTAAAATTTAGTTTCTATACATGGAATACACAATAAAAATACTATATCTTAAGAGTTTAGAGTAAAATGTTTTAGCTCAGATGTATCATTCTTTGGTTTAAATCAGACCTTACTTCTGCACTCAGGTTCCCATCTTAGGTTATCTTAACAGTATCCTTTGCATCTTCAGATACAAAATGCAGCACAAGGTCCAGAGTTTGATCATAGGTACCAACCAGCAAAAAAAAAAAAAAAAAAAAGATGCAAAATGAAGGGAGAAATGGAAAACTAATTGCAAAAAAGAGTTCGATAAGCTTTTGAAATTTTCATGTAGTTTTTCAATATTGTTTTATCTGTTTGTGGGAGCTGATTTCAGATTTAGTGGAAAATGTCAGGAAACAGCAATGTGTAGTAAGAATGGCATCTTATTACAGTAATAGAAGATTAGGTAATGCAAGATTTTAAGATTTTAAAATTAATAATGAATAGATATCACCTGTCAGTCTGGTAAAATATCACAATATCTATGCATTACTGTCATCTTCATATGTGTTTGTAGTGTTCTAAGTGGTTTACACAGCTACTTAATGTTAAAAGACTTCGATTTTCCTTTTCTTTTTTTGGTCTTTATTAGTTTATGTTTATATTATACAGTGATTACATTCACTATAGGAGATTATTACATGCACATAACACATTTTTTTTTGTATTTTAGTACGGGGTCTACAGCATCTCACTATACAGATCAGACTCATAGTGATCTTATCCTCCAGTGTTTAGCCTCCCAAGAGCTGGGAGTACAGGTGCACGCCACCAAGCCCAGTCTCCATGGTCATCTCAGCATGCCTCAAGGGCAGGGAAGTCGAAACAGCCAGGGATCAAACCCCAGCGACTGCATCTGCATAAGCAGGTGCTTAGTCTGTTGAGCTATCTCTCAGGTCCTTCTTCCCGTATTTATTGGACATCTGTAATTCTTTACTTGGGAAGTATTTATTAATTTCAAATGCCCAATTTTTAAATTGGTTCCTTAAATTACAATGTCTTTTTTTAATGCCTTATATATCTTAGATATTAGTCCTCTGTTTTATACACAATTGGGAAAATATTTTTCTATTTTGTAGGTCCTCTCTTCACTCTGTGACTGTTTTTTCTGGGTGAAAATGTTATTTTGATGTGAACCATTTTTTTACTTCTTGGCATTATTTCTTCTGCACATGAGATTTTGGTTTGAAAGTTTTTGCCTACACCAATCTCTTCAAGAGTTTTATTTTCCAGAAGGATAATCTGGTTATTTTGTGTGACCTTATTATTCTTACATTCAGCCAACTGTTCTTATTAAGGATCTTTGTCATATATTTCATGTAGTCTAGAATTTCTTCTAACATCTTTGTTACTATGTTGGGAAAAAATCACTTCTGACTTAGATAAAAATGAAAGAAATGCAAAGAAAAACAACTCTTTATGTAAGTTTTAGTATTTGAAAAACCTTCCTGAGAAAGAAATCACATAGAATTTTGCTACTGGTTGATTTATGAACTTTAAGAATGGTTTTTTTTCTGCTCTGTATTGAATTTCAGACAGTTGAAGAAGTATTCATAGTGATTTGTTGCTGTATCATTATGTTTAGTAACAGGAGGGTAAAGGTAAGGTGAAGACAGAAGGTATTAGAAAGCCAGGAAATTCAATTATAATCTCTTCTTTGTAAGGAGAAGAATAGCATGAGAACATTATACCTGATTATAGAATTCATACTTGAGATGATGCAGGTAATAGCCAATTAAAATAGAAAGAAGAATGGAAAATAGCTTTACGCAGTTTTATGTTGTTTGCTATAAATTTAAGGAATGCGTTAGGCAGTTAAGAGGTGATGACTAGAAGACAATTAAATTTTGCAAATGTAGTTCAACTGAGAGTTCACCATTGCAGTATCTATTAACTAGCCATCAGCAGACATAAAGAGGAAGGCTTAAAGGCTGATCACTAAAAGACTTCTTCCCACCAGAGAGAAGGCAAATAAGCTAGAAAATTTGAATTTAATGAGGACTTGAAAAAGTGAAAGTACTGAGGAGATCGTGAGAACTTCAGAGAGTGGAAAGAAGAATGAGAGGAATGGAAAATAGCATTTATGGAGGCTGTCCAAAGTTTTTCCATATCATTCTACTTATCCGATAGAACACTCTGAGAAAACATTATCACCACCTTATACCTTCACGACAAAGAAAATTTGGCATGTTTGAGAACTCTGGCCCAAAGCCCACAGCCAGAAGGGTTAAAGCTGGAATTCAAGCACACATCTGCTTCCTTCCAAAAGCCATGCTATTGGAGCCACCCCCCAGCTTCTGCTCTCCCTAAGGGAGTTTAGCTTTATCACAGCCAACGAGCCTTTCCTGCCAGAAAGGCTGGGGAAAGTATTAATCAGCTGTGGACTAATTCAAAATGTGATACCTCTATCACCTTGCACACTGCCTACTTGAAGAAGTTAAGTCATTCTCCCATAGCCATATAGTTGACTAACATTAGAGCCAATGAGAGAGTACTCAGGTTTTCTGGTACACACAATAGTGTCACTCTCCATCATAACATCCCATTTACAGTCTGCACCTCGCATCTTATTGCTTGTATATTCAACCTAACTACAGCCTTCAAGTAGGAGGATGAACTCAGAGACACTTATATATTTTTCACTCGATAGTCATTTTACCTTATAACTTAAAGTATATTTGTTATATAAAAGTAGTGCACATAAGGAAGAACCAAGAGTATATACTCTAACACCGGAGGAGATATACTCTAACACCGGAGGAGATATACTGATGAGTTTGGGTATTACTTGGATTTAATAACCAATTTCTATTCATTTCATATTATAATCATTGATAAGGGAATAAAACATACTTTTCCAGTTATAAATTGTATATATGTCACTAGCAACACTGGAGAGATACATATTATAGGAATAATATAATATATGCTGGCAATTTGAAATATCATATAAAGATATGGCATGTCATAATTATAGTCTATAATTACACAGTATATAATACAGGTATTTATAACATAGATGGTATATCAAATATATAATTACCATGTCACTGCTTGTAACCATGAAGGAAATGAACACTGATAACTGCAAAGAGTTACAGCTAGTGGTGGGGGGGAGGGTGAGGCAGAAATTCCATAGTAGAAAGGTTATGGAAGGCTTTTCTGAATTTAATACAATAACAATGTACCACACACGTGATGACATTCAGGACAATACAGTAATAGAATACAAAATAAAGCTGATCATGGGGCACCCCTCTAATCCCAGCACTCAAGAGGTTGAGGCAGTAAGACACTTGGGAGTTCAAGATCAGACTGGACTACAAAGCAAGCTGAGGTCCAGCCTGAACTGTACAGTGAGACCCTGTCTCTATCAGAGTGAATAAATAAATAAATAAATAGAACAAATAGAAGGAACGCTGTCATTATAACTGAAGAAAAGGAAGATTGGTGGGAGACATTATTTTGGTTTTGGCTTAATAATTATTATTTTTTTTTTGTCTTTTTTTGAGACAGGTCTCACTGTGCAGTTCAGGCTGGCCTTGAGCTCACTTTTGTAGCCCAGGCTGGTCTCAAACTCGCACCGATCCTCCTGCCTCAGCCTCCCGAGTGCTGGGATTACACGGGTGCGCCACCACGCCCGGCTATTAATAATTAATTTCAGTAGAAAAAATGTTTCAGCCAATCTTGAAACATTGAATGTTTCTATATCTGCTTTTCCCCTTTATCACAAAGATGGAAATAACTGTCCAATTGTTTCACGGTGGCAGTTTTCCAAGAAAATAATTGTATATTTATTATTGTCCTCTGATATGTTGGATAGCAGTCTGCATAGATTGTATTTGAAGATTGGGAAATAAATTATAGCTACAATAAAAATTAAACCCTAATATAAAAATTAATTTGTTTTCTTTAGTGACCTATTTTGATAGTGAGAAAATAAGTAGTCCTTTTAGAAATATACTCTTCCAATTGTTAGGAGAACAATATGATTCAGTTAGTAGGTCTCAATTCTGAAGGGAACCTGTGCTCTTTACACAAAACATTGCCATTGTCCCCAAGAATGGTTACTATAGAAGTCATAGTCATTCTGCATACATTTTTTAAATGTTCTATGTTATTATGGCAATTTTCCATGGTTGGCATCTAGTAGTTACTGGCACCATTGCTGAATCGCTGATCATGTGGTGTGTCATGACGTGTGAGGATGCAGTTACATAACACCATAGTACCTTAAGTAGCAAATAAGACTCCCGATGAGCTTGGTTGGGTGGGTCTAATCCCAGCTGGCATGCACTTGCATAGCCCTCAGCTGAGGTTGCTGGGGTGATGTACGTAGTAAAGTTACGAGGTTGCTTGAGATTCCAAGATACTGCAGGAGAGGAAAGAAAAAGAATTGGGACATCATAATATTTCAGATGTCATTCACATCCATAACCATAGAAAAAATGCCCACCTTTAGCCTTTCCTGCTCTCTCAATTTGTCTTGCATTTAACAGTTTAGCCGGCAGGCACAGTGAGCTAGGCAGTTAATTATGATATCCCATTCCTCATCAAAGCAGTTTCAGCTTGGGTCATTTATTATTATTATATTACTATTATTTAGAAACACATTGTGGTAAGAACAATGTGAATGATGAAATATATTGTCTTTTTCCTGACCCTTCATCTAGAAGCACAGAATTGAAAGGCCCTGATTCTTACTATAGTCCAAACCTCCTTGTTTTTTTGATATCTGAATCGACAGTCTTGTTGTCTGCTTATCTAATCTGATGTTACAGTCTGTCAGGGTTGAGGAGGCTGAAGGGGTAAATTTGCTTGTGAGGTTCCTGAAGAAATCTTGTAGAGGCAGGCAGCAGCACAGATTGACAGTAGCCTGTGTCTTTATTAGTTAATTCTTATATTTAATTACACATTTTGTATGATTATCCATGTAGCACATGTGCAGCTGCTTATGATAAACGATGGTTACATAGTATATCACACTGTATGTCTGTACTGGGCAGTGAGCTAGTATTATTATTTTTTTGTATTTAGGACAGGATCTATAGGGTCTTCAGGGTCTCACTACACAGTTTGGACTCATAGAAATCCTCCTTCTTTCAGTTTCCCAAGTACTAGGATTACAGGTGTGCCTCACCATGGTCAGTCTCCATGCCCCATACTTGGACAGCTCCCCATATCCCAAGCCCTCAAAGGCCAAGTGGTGTTGGTTTTAGGAGCATGTTTGTGGGACAATTCTAAGACCACTGGTAGAAGACTCCTGGTTGAGAGATCTCATATGGGAAATGTTAAGCAACTTTTAATACAATAGGACCCTGTTTTGTGGGTCAAATATGTAGGCAGACCAGCTGCCCTGTGAACAGGTGATCCCTTTCACCTAAATCCAGGGTCTAACCCAAAGTATGAGTGCAACACTACAATAACTTAAGCACACAATTTTTGACTGATACAGAAATTTTCTTTGCATTCCAGGAATGTAGTGTTAGTTCTTCACAAAGGCTCTACTCCTATTTGGACTCCAGACACTGAAACAGCATTGCTAGAGGGTAGGAAGAGTATTATATTTAAGGTTGTGTTACAGCTGACGATGGAACTTCCCCCATGATGCATTATGTTTCTCTGCTATTTGTAAGGGTATTGGCTTCTAAGTGAATTTTAAAAGTACATGATGGCTTCTAATTTTTCTTGATTTTCACATCAATTCTTTGAGTTTTCATACCATTCTAAGCACAGTTCTGATGTTCCCAATCAATGCTATGGTCAAACAGGATGAATTTAGAAATTCAGACCACATTTTACTGGGAAATGGGATTTTCGTGGTTAATTGCCCAGTTAACTTTTGGAAAATTAATATTTTCAGGGTTTAAAATATTTATCTCAGTTTTTCCCATTAAATTCATTAAAATATTTTCCATAACTCCAAAGACACAGGTGACAGAGCCTCAAGACAGTAATTTCCAACCTGGTAAGATTATCCTAGATAGAAGGCTTAAGCCACATTAGTTATTATGCTTGTTTTAATAACATTCATGTTGCAACTAAGGTATCTGGTGCTCTATTATAATTTCTTGGCTTTTGAGAGTTTCTACAAGTAGGTGTAGTTGGAGAAAGAAAAAGGAGCAAGTTGACAGCACGTGAAGTTTTGTTTCTCAGACTTTTTCTGTACAGCATAATTGATACACATAATTCACCTTAATTTGTTAATGGAAAAACTGTTTCACATTCTTATAATATTATGCAAGTCATTATCCATAACAATTTAAACAGCTGCTGTGCTTTAACTATGTTTCTCTGTATGAAAACTTGGTGATTAATGCGACTAATGTAATGATACAAGTACCACTTAACCACTTTTAAGTTAAGAAATTAGATTCTCTATTGAAATCCCCTGAGAATACAATGATATTTTCAAATTTTCTTCACAGTTCGGTGTTGCTACCCAGCCAATTTCTTTAGAAATCTCTGATTAACTGTATCATCTTCACAAAGCTCAAGCAATTTTTTTTATTAACTGTGAATTTTAACAGGATCCAGGAGTGTTATAAATTATTTTTAATGTTTAAAAATGAATGTGTTTACACACCTGTTCATTGGAGACCTAATTAGCAAGGTAATTTAAATAGCAGAATTATAGAGCTTCATAAAATACAAGAAGAGTGGCTACTTTATAATAATTTTCACAACAAAAACACTCTTGAACTAGTACTTGACTTTATGAATAAACTCTTTCAGGTTGTGTGGGGTATAAAAAGGACTTTTGATACATTTTCAGGAGGATTAGGTAAAACTAACCTGAGAAGGAAATGAAAACTCTAGCCTATGAGCTTTAAGGCTGTCTGTACTCGTGTAATTGAACAACTTCTTTTGTTTGCCATTCAAGTGAGCATTTACTCAATTGTCTTAATCTTAAGAATAGTATATTTGAAGTTATTCAAGCTAATTTGTCCTCGAGAGTGTGAAAGGGAAGACAGAGATAAAATTTCAGGGTTCAGAATAGTTGAGCAAAAGGAGCTTCCTGCAGTGTTTCCTATCCTCACTTTACAGAGTCTGGCTTATTTTGCTGGTGTGCTACTTAAACAGATAATTCTTGTCCACAGTTTGAGCCCTTCATGTTTTCATCAGCAAAACTCTGTTTTGGCAACATCCTGAAATACACTGAACACCAAGACTTCTCCCTATGTACAACTAAGGTCGCTATTCCCTGACTTTTTGATTTTAGCAGCTCTAAAATGAATACCTGTTCTACATTTAATCTAATGGAAACTGAGCAATGCATTTGAGTCAGGCAGATGGCTATCAAAATCTCTTTTCTTTTGATCAAGTGCTACAGAGAACATGGCTTGCAACCAGGAAAATGGGCTTCTGTATTTGTGTTCCAGTTCAATTTGTCTCCAAAATGTTAGCACAAAAGCAGAGCTTGTCATGCCCAATTTACCACAATTTGCTAAGACAGCAGTCATAGATTTTCTGCAGGCTGTAAGGTCATTAAGTGCGCACACGAGTCGTAGCACAATATACATCAACTGAATTCCCTGGGGAAAAATGCCGAAATGCAAAAATCATGTTGTTCCTCTAATGGAAGTACCTCCACATGGAGACATGAAGTAAGAGAAGCTTATGGGTCCACCTAGTAGCAGCTAAGATTTGCAAGCAGTTGAAGATAGAATGAAATAATTGTCCTTCAAAGTTGCTTTATATTAATAAACACAAAAATCACAAGCAATGACTATATTGTTCATGAAATTAAGTTGAGAGAATACAGAAATGATTATTCAAACATCTACTAGCTATCTTTTACCATTTTTCTACATTGCATAATACCTCAGAATGAGAAGCCTAAAGTTAAGGACAGGAGAGTTCTGCTACTTTCGTGCCCTTTTTATTTTTGCTTCTAAGGAGATAGGTTGGAAAGTTATTCTTGGAGCTTAAATTATAGCTACCACTTTTTATGGTGTCAGCTGAGGCCATCATCTCATTTTACATAAAACACCAAACAGCTATTAGAAGTTAATGAACTTTCTTTATTAGCATATCAGGAACATCTAAACCAGTGATCTAGAGAAAGACTTCTCCATAACTGATCATAAATTTTGGAGTTCCCTATCACCTTATATAATTTTGTATTCAAACTTTAGAAGTTTGGCATTCAAATGTATGTGTAATTCTGTGGTTTTATTGTCTCTAGCATGTTTAATTATTACTGTTGGAAGAGACATATAATATTTTTTTCTTTTTCTTTTTTTTTTTCTTTTCTATCAGCAGACTAAAGTGCTTGCTTAAGTAGAGCACAGCATCTGGGGTTCAATCCCTGGTGCACCATTCTGGCTCTGATTGAGACCGCATGATAGCATGTGCCTATAATCCCAGAGCTTAGGAGACTGAAAAATGAGAGAATCACTAGAAGTCTCATCTATGTAGTCACACCCTGTAGACTCTGCCTCTCCTGTAACAAATGCAAAAAAAAAAATCTTTTGATCATGTAAACTACATATTTTCCCTAAAACTTTGCTTAAAATGGGATAGGTCTAGTGAGATAGCTCAGCAGTATAATCGCCTGCCTGGCAAGTACAAGAACCCAAGTTTGGTCCCCAGCTTCATATGCTGTGCCAGTGCTGCTGGGGGTGCACTGCACTGACCACTGAATCAAGGTGTGGTGGCTCACACCTGTAATCCCAGCACAGGGGAGGCTGAGACAGGAAGACCACTACTTATCCTCACTGATAGTGAGACACTGTACCAAATACATAAATACATTTTTAAAATGGAATAAACAAGAATATACAATCTGTATTAATTAAGTAATTTATTCTTAAGTGATAATGCACCTACTTCAAGGACAATGTTTTAAAATTAAGCATATAAATTTAATTTCCACTTAGAATAAAAAATAGTACATTACCAACTCACCTAAAATTTCTTGGGCTCCATACAACTAACCATGCAAAATACGGATTTTTTTTTTTACTTATATCTCCACAGATTATCTTTTTTGCCTGTCATTGAATGTTATTTGAACTAAATTATGGGATATATGATAATTTTATCTTCTTTTCTTTGCTTAGTGGTTACCTGCAAAATTTGTGCATGCTGTTTTGTATGCTACTCTATTTTGATACTGTTCTCTGTCACATTTATTTCTGTATGCTACCGTATGAAGCCAGGACACAATCACAGAATTATCTCTTCTTCCTTTGGTGGATATGCACTAGAATTGTTTTCAGGTATTTGTTATAGTGTCTTTCTAATAAGTTACTCATATAATGCACAGTGTGTGTATGTGTGTGTGTGTTTCTATACGTGTGTATGGTTGTGTGTGTGGTTGTCATTGCATAAGTCCTGGTATCTTAGGTGAACATAAGCTTACCATCCTCCTGTTTATGTGCTCAGAATTAGAAATTCTGGGTCACAGAGTCCTTCAGGGCAGCTCCAGGAAACGATGCTGTGGAGGACATACAGTGACTTTCTCACCACGGCCGTGTGAGAGTTCCAGCTGTTCCCCTCTCTTGCCAAGACTTGTTACTGTCAGTGTTTCTTTGCATTTGCTCAAAGGATGGATTCAAGAAATCACCTTGTAACTTTGGGAGGGTTAACTTGCCTTTCTCATGTAACAGTCTTTTTATATACTCACTGTATTTATTCTCACTGCCCAGCTAAATGTGTCTGTCAAATTTTATTTTTCTATGTAAAGCTAATATACATTTGGGTTTTTTGCCCAGAAATGTATTTTCAGCATGCTCAGCCTGGTATATAGCTCACTTTTCATTTTCTAGGGTACATTAAAAAAAAAAAAAGAAGCAACCATTCCCTTCATTAAAATCAATGGTTCATATATGTAATTTAAATAGTTTTATCTAATGTGATACAAAATATTTTTCAATGATATTTTATGAACATTGTATTGCTACAATCTTTCTGAAGTATAAGCTTGTATATGTATAGTCTGAAAGTGAGACATAGTTTAATTTTTGACAAAATATAATCATTAAAAATCCGTTACTGAAATAAAACTTGCCTCAAATGTGCATAACTCTCTTCTTACTATAATGTACATGAACTTACATATCTGACAGTTTTCTTAAGTACCTTATCTACTTTATGCATGTATATGTCTCCCATTAATGATATTTGAATTTAATTGTTGGTGTTGGTAATTATTCTTTTTTTTTTTTCTTTTAAAAAATTTCATTTATTTTATTTTTTTTCTTGTTTCAGAACTATTGTTTGTTTGTTTATTTTTATGGCTGGCTCAGCCTGCCCTGAGGGCAGCGCTGGCACAGCATGTGGTGCCGGGGATTGAACCGCGGTCCCCGCAGCCGCCCAAGCTTCCCTAAGCAGGCGCTTTAGACCATTGAGCCATCCTGCTGGGCCCCTGGTAATTATGTTTGAAGTCATGAAAGCCCTTCAACTTTATCTTATTTAGTATTATTACTGTGGCTATCGATTCTTAAATATATTTTAAATTTGTTTCACGAATTATCCACACAGAAGCACATTCACTTACACAGACATAATCAGTGGTTCTTATTGAGTTTGCATTATATCTATATATCAGTATCCAGGAAAAATTTTATCTTTGTAATATTTCGTTGGAATAGGTAGTTCTTTATACTATGACATATTTTATTATGTTTTTGATAGTATATTTATTTTAACAGCTTCTTTTGTATTCAAAATTTATATGATTTTTCCTATCATTATTTACATACTATAATAGTTCAACTTTTTAAATTCCTAACTTACTCACTCCTTATGTTTTAGGTTTATTATTCTCATTTTCAAAGAATATTATTTGCAACCAGGTTACATCAATTTTTAGTGGAACAATATATTAAACTAACGTGACAGAAATTTTGAGTCCTAATACTGCATAGATAGTTATTATTAGAAGTGTACTTGATAAAATGCTTGTAAATAATGAAAAATCTGAATGTGACTATTGGAAGATACTAGAATAAATGAAACATATCAATGAAAATTAATAGGATATGAACCATTGTTTAGCAGGAAAAAAAAGCTCATGAATTGTTTGTAGCTACTTAGCCTAGGTTCTGTAAACTTTCATACTGAGTTGTTCACTCTTCATTTCCCTTAAGCCATTTTGTCTGATCTTTTAATTTTGTTATCCTACATCTAATATTGTTTGATTTTTATTCCTATCTTAGAAGCACTTCATGAATAATTTCTGAAAGTTTGAAATAGCATAGCTTGTAAGTCTCTCACAATGCCTTCATGCAATAAATCATCAAGAATGGCAATTTTATCTCCTGAATAATTTATTCTTAAAACTCAACATTTTTATATCCTACAAGCCACTTATAATAATTAGGAACTGATTTATTCTAAAAAATCTCAATAGACTAGTCTTACTATTTTGTATAGTCTTAAAAGGGGTAAGTATGAAATAGACCTAAAAATTAGTATCAAATTTACCTTATTATTATTGTCAGCAGTCAAACTGGGTGATGTAAATGGAACATTTGTTTTCTAGTACCAGACATCCATAGACACATATTGTTAATGTTACAGACACTTAAGTCAATACAACCAAAGACAATACATTGTTCCATAGTGAGTATGTAAACTCTCCAAGTTTTGAGGAAAATCAATACAAAATAGCAAATCTGTAGGTATAAGAATCTGAGATTCATTATCCGGGCTGATCCAGCAGCTTGATTTTTGTGAAGTAAAACATCAAAAAGGAGGGATTACATGCAAAAATAATTTGGTATAAAATCCATGAACAAATTCTAATTAGCAGTAAAGAATTTACAAGGCCTAATAGAGAACAGCTATTAACGAATTATCATAGTCCCTTTGGACAGTCATTAAAAAATATCATAGACTGAATGCTCTTACCAAAAAAAATATAAATTTGTTTCTAAAATTTTGGAGGCTGGAACTCAAGATTAAGTACTACATGGCAAGAGCATGCTTCTGGATTCATAGCTACTTGCTCTCCAGCTATGTTCGGACATGGGATCTGGTGCAGCACATCTCTCTAGACCTGCATGGGAAAGGTATGAGTGCCATTCATGAGGGGTTCACCTTCAGGATGTCAAGCACTCCCCTCTTATCCAACTCCTTCCAGCCATGGAAGATTACGTCTCAGCATTCAGATTTTGAGATCAGTCACTGAGAGCATCACGGAGACATGATTGAACGTTTATAGAGTGGCCTACTGCTGAGAAAAATTAGAGATCTGTTACAGTTTATGTCTAGTTGTCCCCCAAAAGACTCATGAAATCATGGAACAGGAACTTCTAACGTTTGAGACTTGACTCAGGAGCCAATGGGATTATGTGTTTTAGTACTGATAGGATTATGGGTTTGAGTACTGCGATGATTATGGATGTGGCTTAAAGCGGATAGCCTGAGGCAGAGAGCTTAAATGTAATATAAAGAGTGGCAGAGAGACATACTTTCCCTGTTGCTTTCTGCTCCTCTGGTTGCTCAGTTGCCTCTGTCAACATATTATTGCTGTTCTACTGCCATGAACTGCTGCTCTCTGCCATGTGCCTCTCTGCCTTGGAGCCAGCCAAGTACGGACTGAATCCTCCGGAATTGTGAGCTAAATAAACCTTTCCTCCCTTCATTTTGAGTGTTGTATATTTGTCTCAGCAATGAGAGAAGAGTAAGACAAGATCCAAAAGACCATAGAAGATATGCCCTAATGCCCTCACCCATACAGCCCAGACACCTAGAAGATCAAACTTACCGATGCAACGATCTTCATTTTAGATTAAAGATGACTCTAAGCATATAGTAAAGCTTGTAAGCAAGGCTAAACAACAACCAGCTTAGGAAGCAGTAAATTATCAGGAAAAAATAATAGTTCAAGAAAGAAGTCAAATATAATATAGAAGCTCAGCCGGGCGTGGTGGCGCACGCCTGTAATCCCATCACTTGGGAGGCTGAGGCAGGAGGATAGGTGCGAGCTCAAGGCCAGCCTGAACTGCATAGCAAGACCCTGTCTCAAAAAGACAAAAAAAAAAAA
>PVJA010007141.1:0-70148 GCA_004027025.1 Myocastor coypus | reverse complement strand
TCCCTGGGATTATGGGTTTTAGTACTGATGGGATTATGGGTGGAAGTACTTCCGGGATTATGGGTGTAGTCTAGGGCGGGAGCTAAGGCGGAGAGCCTGAATGTAATATAAAGAGAGACAGAGAGACAGACTGGAGCTCTAGCTGTTGCTGTTGCTCTGCTGCCGTGTTGGTTGGCTACCTCTGCCACCATTTTGTTGCCATTCTGCCGCCATGAACTGGATGCTCTCCGCCCTGCTCCACTCAGCCTTGGGCCAGCCGAATATGGACTGAAACCTCCACAAACTGTGAGCTAAATAAACCTTTCCTTCCTTCATTTTGAGTGTTGGGTATTTGTTCCAGCAACGAGCAAAAAGTAACTAATACAACACACATCAGAACAGAGTCATTCCACTTGGATTGTGGGCAGAGAAATGGCTGAAAAGAAATCAGTCTACACCAAGAGCTTGGTAAGGGATTGAAAAGGCTACTGATTTACTGAAATAAATGTTCCCATTCTGAGTGGAGCGAGAGAGAGACAGAGAGAGAGAACAGATAGATAAACAAACAGAAATACAGACAGAAAAAGAGACAGAGAGATAGAGATAGACAGACAGAGAAACAGAGATAGAGAAACAGTGACAGAGACAGACAGACAGACAGACAGACAAACAAACAGAGACACAGACATTATTCAGCCTTATAAAAGCAGAACATGTTACCAGTAGCTGTATCATGATTGATCCTAGAGGACATTAAGGGACATAAGACAGTAACAGAAAGCCAACAGTGCATGCCTCAACTTATATGTGGTAGCTCAAACAGACGAACCTGTGGAAGCAGAAGCGAGAGAACAGAATGATGATGTCAGGAGCAGGGGGAAGCAGAAATGAATGAGCTACCATAGACCGAAGGCTTAAGGCTTCCGTTCTGCCAGGTGAATAGACAAAACAGAAATCCTAGAGATCTGTTGTGCCACCTGTACCTAGGGGATGCCATGCTATACAGGATTGTGACTTAAAAATATTTTAGGAGAGTAAACCTCACAAACTTAGCAAAAAAAAAAAAAATCTATACACACAAAAGGATGTAAAGAAATTTCTGGAGATATTTAAATGATCATGTTGGTATCATGGGTATGTGCAGATGTCCAAACTAATCAAAATGTATACATTAAGCATAAACAATTTTTTGTACCTCAACTATACCTCAATACAGCATTTTTTTTTAAAGTTGAGCTTTCTTCTGTCCATCAAAATATTTATTCTATGCAATTTCAGTGGCAAGGATGAGAAGTGACATAATAGTTGCAAGTCAACTTTTTCCGAATGCAAGATAACTAGTAGGGCAGTAAACTGAATCACATTTAAAAAAAGAATTCTTTTTTGGCCTGTAAGCACAAAAGCATTCAACTAATGCTACTTAATTCATAACCCACAATCTATTTCTCAACGAGGAAATTAAATCTGATTGATATATAAATAAATTATACAGCAGAGTGCAACCTTGGAGGTAATTATTTGTCAAAGGAAATCTTCCAAGGCAGTTAAACCAAACATCAATCACGTCAGCACTGTGTTCAAGGGTCAGATGCAAAATGTATTCTTCATCTATCACAATGAGTGGTGGTAAAACCATTATCAAGAACACAGAACAGAAAGCAAGTGGAACTCCAAAGGTAAGCAGTGCAAAAGCTGTTTAATGCAGTCAGATCATATATAATGCTGTTATTAGTTGGATGTGACTGGCTAATCGCAGCAGGAAATACAGAAAAACAGGCAGGGGCCATCCCAGGCCTTAGTGGGTGAAATATAAAAGACAGAGGGGACAACTTCAGTCTGATTCCTCCTTGTTATCTTCATAACCTTCCCTTCTAGAATAAGAATGTGTACCCTGTCCCATCTTTCTATGTTGAAAGTATAATTTATCTTTCATTATTACTCCTGGAGAGGCTCACAGCTTAGTGTATCCCTGGCATCTCAGAGCAGATTCTGGACTTGGACTTTGGGGCAATACAGGACCTGCTGAAACTGTGGTATGGGCACATTTGGAGGCAGATTGAATGTGCTTTACATTGCAAGATGGGTTTAAAACTTTGGGGCCAGGGTCACACTGTTTGGATCTCAAGTGTTGCTAACAGGTTAATGCTTTAAAGGCTTGGTTTTCAGATCGTGGCACTGTTGGCATATCAGGAAGTGGTGGAGAACTCAGGAGGTGTGGTCCAGTTGGATGAGATGAGTCATGGAGAACTGTCCTTGAAGGGTATTTTTCCATGTTTCTCTCCCTTCCCCTCCTCCATTT
Organism: Myocastor coypus; assembly: GCA_004027025.1. NCBI lineage: Eukaryota > Metazoa > Chordata > Mammalia > Rodentia > Myocastoridae > Myocastor > Myocastor coypus. The sequence continues at coordinate 67,870 of PVJA010007141.1, read as the reverse complement.
CAATCCTCCCTCCTCTCTCTCCATCTCCCTCGCCATCTCCCCCTTCTCACCCCCTCCCCCATCTCTCCCTCCTTCCCTTCCTGTCTCTCTCCTCTTCCTTCCTGCATATCATAGAGTCATGAAGTACACATTTTCCTCTGACCATAAGCTTGTGCCTCAGGCCTAAATGTAATGGAATCAGTTGACCATGGACAGAACCTTCTGAAACCATAAGACAAACAAGTAGTTCCTGTTTCATTTAGCTTAGGTATGTGTTATCACAGCAGCAGAAAGCTCACTAACACAGTGTAGTCCTATCTTTCTCTCTGCCCAAGTTTCTTGGCACCCCATTCACCTTTCACAATGGCCCTAGAAATACAAACAATGGAAGTAATCATGAGGCTCAGAGAAACCAAGATATAAGCTCAAAAATTGGTCTCAGGTCTCAGGTCTTTCCCTTGCTCCCTGTGTGGCCTCATTAAGGCATGCAACCTCAATGGGCCTTAATATTGTCAAAAGCAAAACAGGTTTGATTAACCTTTATTTAGTGTAGAAGTCTTCTCTTCAGACAAAATAAAAGATACCAGCACAGTGGCCAGAAGTGTGTGGTCAATGTCCTTTCATGGTTCCTTTGCCATAGAAAAGATTTCCTTATTTATCTCCTTAGAAAAGTGTTTTCATAGGCTAATATTTTGTCAGAGGGTGGAGGGTTCTTGCGGAGTAATTTGGCAATACTGGATTAGATAACATTGAACAGATCATTCTTTATTTCAGAACTTTTCATAGCCTAAACAGTTTATTGTATAATATTTTATTGGCCAAAGACCTTTGTTGCAGCATTAAAGTTGCATAGGAGACACTTTGGAAAATGTTAATCTACAGAGGGATGCACCGGCACCGCACTAAGTGTTCTCTGCCTACTTTCTCATTTTCCCTGAGAGCTTTGGCCCGACCTGTCATTCCCAAGACAAATCAGTGTGGCTAGAACTGTGTCTTCCTTCCCCTTACCTTTCAGACCTCCTTCATTCATGCCTTCTCAGTATGTTGAGGTTCTACCTAGTGGACTTGCAGGCTATGTGATATTTTGTTCTAAATCAGGACAAACTGATTCTATTTCCATTATAGCACATGTTTAAGCTAGCTTGAAATTCTACATAGATTTTATTTTATTTTTTTGTCTTTTTGAGACAGAGTCTCACTATGCAGTTCAGGCTGGCCTTGAGCTCCCTTTTGTAGCCCAGGCTGGTCTCGAACTCGCACTGATCCTCCTGCCTCAGCCTCCCGAGTGCTGGGATTACAGGTGTGCGCCCCCACGCCCGGCTTCTACATAGATTTTATAAACGGTCTTCTTGACTGCTTTGTATGCTACAGATCCAAAAATAGCACCCAACCTTACCTGAAAAAAGATTTTGCAAACAGGAGGATGACAAATTATTATTACTAATCAATGTTATTTTTAATCTTGTCCCAATAAGTCTAGGCTTCTATTTAAAAAATACACTAGGTGCTGTTGTTTACCACAAAGAAATTGTTTCTCCTAGAACATTCAAAATCAAGGTGCAAGCACATTCAGTGTGTGGTGAGGACGCACTTCCTGACTGACTGCAGCATCTTCCTGCGGCTCCCTCTGTGGCTGGGGGAGTTATCCCCTCTTAAAGCAATAGCTACACATAGTGAGTAGGTTCTGAAAGCTCAGATGGCCATGGCAGAAAGGGCAGGAGACAGTATAAGGAGCTCTCCTATGAGGGCACAGACCTCATGGCTTAACAGAGCTCTTACAACTCAGTTACCCCCATGGCCTCTGTCTTCTAGATCTATCACACTGGGGGTTTTAAGTTTCACCATAAGACCAGGACCCCTCACATAACAATCTTCTTCACTGATTTTTTTTTTTACCTCGCAGCCCTTTATATTGCTTTGTCATCATTTCCAATCCTTACTAAAAAGTGACAGGGAATAAATCAATGCCTACCATAAAATCAGACCTTCATGGAACATTCTGACGTTATGAGAAGATTGAGCTCCAAACTCAGGTCCTTTCCCCCATATTAGAGGAGTGAGGACCAGGAGGGGCTCATTTGTCTCATCCCAAAGCCTGCTGACGCACACAGTACACCGCGCTTCCTCACTCACGGTCTAGCCACCTCTGTGGTTGGGGGATTTATCCCCTTTTAAAGCAATAGCTACTCATAGTGAGTAGGTTCTGAAAGCTCAGATGGGGATTAACTAAAATACAAACAACACATACTTTATGAAGATTACAAAGGAAAAAAAGACTTACTAGCCATCCACCACGATGCATCTCTATATAAGTCTAGTGCAAAACAAAAGCCACTCTTGGAGTATCTCTGCCACCTCCAGTTCACTGTGAAAACACTCCATGGTAATCTGACAGGGGCAACTTCAAGAGGTAAAAAATGCTAACATTAATAATGGTGCTATTGCAATGTCAACAGCTATAAAATAAGTCTCCACTGATTGAGTGCCTTTTACATGCTGAGCAGTTTACATATTTTAATTGAATTCTTATGATAATACTGCAGTGCCGCCACTACTTTGGAGATGAGACAATCAGGGCTACATGTGGCAAAGCAACTTGCTCAAGATTAGCATGGATAAATCAGGTGACACAGATTCATCTTCAAATCAGGTCGCATCTCATCCTCTTCTCCTCTGGTAAAGCGCTTCCCATCTGCTTGAAATGTTCCCTAGTATAATCCACATACTGTGCGATTCATCATACACTGACATTTACTGAACATCTACTAGCAGGGCTGCTCTAGGCAGTGGCGATGTTGAGTATGAGACAGTTCTGGCCCTCCGCTCCGCACAATTACACAGGTAAGACGAGACTGTTATCTACAACGGTGCAGGCTGTGCCCTAGCATCCTCATTAATAACCCACAACACAGCCATCCAGGAAATCACCTCACAGGAAGCTGGGAGGCAAAAGAGTCCAGAGAAAGACGAGCCATCGCCAACTAATTAGCTCACCATCGTAAGTGCTCTGGCAAATCTAATAGGCCTTAACCCACATGCATGAGCACCAAGAAGAGACTGACAGGTGGGGGCAGTAAGGAGTGAGGGTGAGGAACTGCTGGTGGGAAGGGACAACACCTCTCTCTCTTCCTGGGCTGGCCCAGCCTTCCATGGCTCTCCATACACTGAAAATCTGCTCTACCAGCAAAGCTCTGTACCTAGCAAGGCCTGCAGATAATCACCTACTTAACAAAGATGCATAGCAAAAAAAAACCATGTAGCTGGAATCCTCAGGGGCAGGAAAAACTGACCCATTCTATGAAAATAAGATACACAAGTATGGTAATCTTTATGCCAAAATTTTTTGGAAAAACTTCAGAAGGAGAACAAAGCCACAAAGAAATCTTCCTCTTCCTCCTCCCCTTCGTCCTCTTCCTCCTCCCTTCTTAGGTTTTTTTTTTTTTTTTTTTTTTTAAATACTCAAGTTCAGCCTACCTACTCTATTACAGAAAGATGAGGAAGGACAGAAGAGGGGAAGGATTTGGTTTATGTGAGGACAGGGTAACTAGCCAGTTTCTTATTCATCTACACTCATTCAAGAGGAAAAATTACATAAAAAGTTTAAAAAATTCAAAAGCTGAAAGGGGTATTATAGTCAAAATGTCCCTCCCACTTTTGAGTGGCAATGTCTAATTTCTGTCCCCAAATATAATACTCATGCTCTTGAGTGTAATCCCAGAGACACACTATGCACACACAAACACAAGCTGGGTTTCACTGACAGATACACACTGGCTTTAAAATTAGCTTCATTCTGTATGTTATTGTATATCATGTTGTGAAAACAGATATTCTATGTAGTACATATCTAATGATTTTTAAACTTAACGATATATCTTGGTAGTTCTTCCTTATCAATACAAAGAGAACCGTCCTATATTTTCTACAATCTGTCATATCTGCTTATATAGTTATGTAAGGTTTCTCATATAATTTGCTATTATAAGCAGAATTTCTTTTTATAAAAATTAATTTAATTTTTTATTTTTATATGAAATGAAAAATATATTATGTTCATAACTTTCATACAATTGAAAACATACACAACAGTAAAGATTGCCATGTCATGCGTGTCAATGGATTTTAGGATTTTATGGATTTAACAAATAACAAGGAAGTGTGAAATTTCAGACCACAGCAGTGTTGAAATTAGAAAGATAAATACAAGAGCACATATTTTCACTTTAAAAACAATAAAAGCTACATAACCCAAATCCAAACTTAAGCATTAATGCAGAAAAACAATTAAAATCAAAACAGTTTGGAGGCCAAGTGAAGATCTATCAATTAAATACCTATTTTTAAAAAATATCTAGAAAATAACACAAAAAGTAATATTTGCTAATAACATTTCTTAGCTTTCCTGTATACTTCTCTAGAATTAGAAGAGAATTTATCATTTAGGAGTGGGAATGTGATTCAAATAACTTTTTTTGGGGGGGTTCAAAGATTTACTTTAAGGGCTGGTGTTTAACTCAACCGACTGCTGCTTAGGGAAGCGCAGGAGCCACGGCTCCATACTGGGCACCGCGTGCTGCTCTGGTCTCGTTCTTAGGCATCCTGAGCCAGCCATAGAGTCTAGGTATGGTGGCGCATGCCTGCAATCCCAACACTTGGGAGGCAGCAAACAGGAGGATCACTATGAGTCAGAGCTGTGTAGTGAGACCCTACACACACATACACACACACACACACACACACACTCACACACACACAGGGGGTCCTTGGAGAGATAGGTCAGTAGAATATGCACTTGCCTGGCAAGCACAAGGGCCCGAGTTTAAAACGGGTTCCACTAATAAATAAATAAATAAATAAATAAACAAACAAACAAACAAATAAATGAAATTGTAAGGTGTACAAATGATCTACAATCATAATCAATGTATATACATACAATTAAACAGTGAAACTTGCTTAAAATAAGTTTAGGAGAAATAGAAAATGCTAATAGACAATGTTTTGATAGTTTCTTTACAATTTGAAATTTCTGAATTTAGTTAAGCTTATAGCACCTCATTTCCAAGAAAAATGAACCTTTTACACAAGAAATATGAATGAAATCATACCAAGATATAGAAAAATGAAACTGTCCAAAACTAATTATAGAAGGCCAGCCAAATAGCTCAGCAGATTAAGATGCCTGCACAAAGGTGCAGGGGTGGGAAGTTTCATCCTGGAGCCTGCAGTGCTGGCCCCACCCATGGGGCGCACTAAGAGGTCAGTTGAGACTGAACGTAGCAGTGTGTGCCTATAATCCCAGCTATTGGGAGGCTGCAAACAGGTGGATCACTTCCAGTCCAGTCTAGTAGTGAGACCCTAAACACCCTGTAGACCCTTCCCTAAAATAAAAAAAATTCCTCATTGTAAAGAAACTACAAAAAAAATTTACTGTAAAGAAAAAAATCATTGATGCATATACATAGAAAAAATATTAGCTATGGAAAAACAAAATTAAATAGCATCTTATTCTGCACTAGAAAGAGAGACAGAGAAAGGAAGGAAAGAAGGAAGGAAGGAAGGAAGGAAGGAAGGAAGGTAGGAAGGAAGGAAGGAAGAAAGGAAGGAGCCTGACAAGTGCAAGGTCATGAGTTGGAACTGTGGTCCTGCCAAAAAAAAAAAAAGAAAAACCCAATCAAAAAGAAAAGAGCAAGTGGTTAAGAAACTACACTTATTTATTCAAGAGACAAAAAAAAAGATCTTTCCTCACTAGCTGTCATATTTAGCAAATCTGCCTTTGAAAACTAAAAGTAAAATATTTTTTAGTTGTATTAGCTCAAAATATTCTAATACCTCCAGACATAGCATAAAGAAACAAAGACCATAATCCAGAAGGCAAGAGAAGTTGCTGTATAGTCCTGGATAAAGAATAAAGAGCTCTCAAAACAGTTGTGCAGACTATGTAAAATATATTAGATGAGCTGATTTAAAAGATCATTGAAGATTTTCCACAGAATAATATCAATCTTATGTCGGTTTTACATATATATATTTTCGTGTGTGTGTGTGTGTGTGTGTGTGTGTGTGTGTGTGTGTGTGTGTCTACGTGTAAAAAACAAAGAACTAATACAAAATCAATGGAAATTGGAAATACACATTTTAATGTTTCTATTACTAGGAGAAATTATCATACTATGTCTTATAAGTAGGTTGCAAGTCAAAGAAATGGTATAAATCATGAAACAAAAATTAACATTAATAATTAGAAAATTAAATATTAATTGAAAATAAATTAAATTAAATATTTCAAAATAATATTCAAGATTTAAAATTAAATCAGGAGTCCAACTAAGATTCCAGAATGTAGTGTATCATATATATGAATCTGTGATCAATTCAGAGTACTTATACAATATTTGATTAGGATAATATAAATATCAATTAAGAAAAAGTTTTATGATAGCAAAGAATTCCTAAAAATGAAACGTAACAAAAATACTGGAATAGCAAATATATGACCAGCCCTTCTAATAGTTTGGGGATAAGATATCACACAAAGTTGTAGTATGTGGTGAACATGGACAGTGTTCATGACACTTACTTATGGCCAGGTGTCACTTGTGGGACTGAGCTACTGCTACCCTGTAGACCCAGAAAGAATTATGACCCATAGGGTTTCAATAGAGTATGCTGATGGAAATATTTTGCTGTTGTATACAAAAAATAATTGAAAGACTGCTTTTGTATACCTCTTTTTGTCCTGATTTTAATCATTTGCCCTATTTGGTGGGTTCTTTCTATTCTTCATGGAGTTGTGGTCATTTTGATCCTTCTCTAGAATGTCTTTTAGTAAACTGTACAAGATTGGCTTTGTCATCAGGAAATTCTTTACTTGTTCTTTGTCGTGGAAGTATTTCACTTCTCCATTATAGTTGAAAGAGAGTTTTGCAGGGTATATCAGTTTGGTTTGGATTCTGTTTTCTTGCAAGACTTGTAGTACTTTGCTCCAAGTAAAGTGCTACTCAGCTTGATGGTTTGTGAAGAGAAATCTGCTGTTATTCTGATGAGTTTTCCTTTAAATGGAATCTGTTTCTTTTTTTCTGGAAGCTTTTTTCATACTGTTCCTGTGCTGAATTTTGGGGAACTTGATTATTTTATGTCTAGGTGTGGTTTTAATTGGGTTGATGTTATTTTGAGTTCTATATGCTTCAGTTACTTGCACATCAGATTATTTCCCCATATTTGGCCAGTTTTCTGCTATTATTTCTGTCCATATTCTTTTTATGTCATTGTATTGACTCCTATCTCAATGATGCCTATTTTTATGCTGCACATCTTTGCATTGTCTTGCAGATGTTAAATTATTTTTTCCTACTTGGATTTAAGAGATCTATTCTTATCTTTTCACTAGCTGCAACGGTATCTTTAAGGTCTGAATGTCTATTTTCACTTTCACTCAAAAGGTTTTTCAAGCTTGTGATTGAGGTTTTAATCTCTTGCATATCATTTTGAATCTGCTTCATGCATTCTATTTCTTACCTACATTGGTCATTCAAGGATTCTATCACTTTCCTATTCTCTTCTTCTTTTAATCAATGTCTTATTTAGAAGCACTTAGTACTTCTTTCATTATAGTTATAATTTCTTCTTTTACTTCAAAAATTATTTCTGATCTGATTTCCCTCTATATCTTTCTGCAGTTGTTTCCTTACTTCATACACTAGTATTTCAGAGATTTCAGGTGGGATTTTCAATTTCTTTTATGCTATCGTCTCTTGCATTTGTTCTGGGTGGGCTTGGGTCCTGAGAGTGCATTCTGCTCCTTCTCTTTGTTGTTTTGTATAGCACTGTCTTCTGGCCTTTGGTAGAGAGCTTTGGTACAGTTATTACCTTAGTACCAAGTCTGGATCTACCAAGTTGAAACTTATCCAGGTGGGTGTGGCTAGAGACTAACTCCTGTGCTCCACTTCCTTCTGTAGCCCTTGAAGGTGAACATGCTGTGCTACTCTGGCAAGATGTTCTGCTCCTGGAACAGCTGGCTGAGACTTGCTTCTAGCCTCTCTGCAGGGAGTTCTCCCACAGGATTCCACACCCGACCTGTCTGATAGAGGAAGTTGCACACACATGCTCTGTCTGGTTGCTGGCTAGAGTGAGGATCTGGTGGAGCCTTCTTACAAGAAAAAGTTCTGTAAAGACTGTTTCACGTGTGTGTGTGTGTGTGTGTGTGTGTGTGTGTGTGTGTGTGTCTTTTTTCCTCTGGATTATTTTATTTTACCTTTCTGTTTTTCAATTATTTTTATCTATGTTATTGGAATTTTCATCTTTTTATTTGTTTTTCTTATGATTTATGGGATTAATATGTAGGTACACTTTTTTAGGAGATATTAAAAATTTGTGCGTAGTTTTCTCTTCCTAATTAGGCAATCTTCCTTTCTCTTCCCTCTTTCTGGAACGCCAGTGAACTATGTTTTACCTTTCAGAACTACTCTGCATATCTTCTATCGTCTCCTTTACATTGGCCCCTAAGGCTCTGGATTGAGGAGTAGTAGTTTTTTGGGTTCAAGAAGCAGACATAGATAGAGTCTTGGGTTACTTTCCCCTGCTACTCCTCAAAGTCTAGACATGGACAAGGCAACTAGATACAGCTGAAGAAAAAAATAATAAGCTAAAAATATAACATAACCTTCTAGAACGCATGAAAGAAAGACAGAGACCAGAAATCAGTGAAAAGATTACGTGAAGCGTTGGGCATGGTGGTACACACCTGTAACCCTAGCACAAGAAGGCTGATGCAGAAGGGCTTCTGTGAGTTAGTAGCCAGTCTGTGCTACATAGTAAGTTCAAGATTAGTCTGAATGATATATTGAAAGCCTGTCTCAGAAAGCCAAATAAAACTGTATGCATAGAGCAGGAAGATCTGATACATACTCAATAAGAGAATAGTATAAGGATGATCAAGAAGATTATATACCATTTTGAGGTAGGATTCATCCCAGGGATGCAAGGATGGTTCCATATATGCAAATATATAAATGTGATACACTACGTCAACAGAGCCAGAGCCAAAAATCACATGACTGTCTCAATTAATGCAGAAAAGGCTTTGACAAAGTCTAACACTCATTCATGTTCAAAGTCCTGCAGAAACTTGGAATATAGGGCCTCTACCTCAAGCTGATAAAAGCCATTTATGACAATCCAACAGCTAACATAATTCTAATGGGGAAAAACTGAAGCCTTTTACTCTCAAATCTGGTACAAGACAAGAATGTCCTCTATCACCACTTCCATTCAATATAGTTCTGGAATCATTAACAGTAGCCATTAGACAAGAAAGAGAAATAAGAGGAATAAAAATAGGTAAAGAAGAAGATAAATTATTATTATTTGCAGATGACATGATAATTTATTTGGAAGACCCCCCAAAAATCTCCACCAACAAGCTATTAGAATTAATACACAAATTCAGTAGGATTGCAGGTTAAAAAAGGCCGCACACAAAAGTCAATGGCATTCCTCTATCCCTGATCCTGGATAGGAAGAACTAACATTATGAAGATGGCCATGCTCCCTAAACTGTTATACAGATTTAATGCAATTCCTATCAAAATATTATCAACACACCTCACAGAACTGGGGAAGTCATTGCTAAAATTTATCTGGAACCAAAAAAGACCCAGAATTGCAAAGACAATCCTGGGCAACAAAGATAAGGCAGAAGGTATTACAATTCCTGACCTAAAGTTATACTACAGAGCTACCGTGATAAAATCAGCATTGTACTGGAAAAAAATAGATCCACATGTCAAAAAATAAAACTTTTTTTTTTGCCTTTTTGAGACAGGGTCTCCATATGCTGAAAACTAAAACTTGACCCAGGTCCCTCACCACACACTAAACTAAAATCAAAATGGATTAAAGATCTAAGTATTAAAAGAGAAACCCTAAATCTCCTACAGGAGAAACTCAGAGGAAATCTTGAAGACATCGGGGTAGGCAAAGAGTTCATGGATAAAAACCAAAATGCATGTTTAACACTTGAAGTAATCAACAATTGAGAGTTCCTCCAGCTGACAAGTTCTTGCATGTCAAAAGAAATAACTAACAGAGTAAAAACAGAACCCACAAGTTTTGAAAAGATTTTAACTTATAAGTATTCAGACAAAGGTCTTCTATCTAGAATTTATAAACAACTAAAAATCATTAGGGTCCCAAAATCAAGACCCAATCAGAAATGAGCATCTGAGATGAACACTTCTCAGACAAAGAAATTCAACAAGCCTATAAATACATGAAGAAATGCTCCACATCACTAGTCATTCATAAAATGAGAATCAAAAGAACACTTAAATACCATCTCACCCCAGAAAGAATGGCTACCATAAAGAAATCAATCAACAACAAATGTTGAAGAGGTTGTGGGGAAAAAGGAACCCTTCTCCACTGCTGGTGGGAATGCAGACTGGTGCAACCATTATGGAAAGCAGTGTGGAGACTTCTTAGAAAACTAGAACTGGAAATCCCATTCAATCTAGTTATCCCCGTACTGGGAATTTTTCCAGAACTGAAAACATTATGCCATAGTGATATATGTGCACCTATGTTTATAGCAGCACAATTTGTGATAGCCAAATCCTGGACACAACCAAAATGCCTATCATCTGAAGAATGGTTGAAAAAGATGTAGCATTTTCATAAAATAGAATATTACTCAGTTATAAGGAGTGATAAACTAGAAGACTTCATATATAAATGGATATATCTTGAACATACTCTCATAAGTGAAATAAACAAGACCTACATATGCAAATATTGTATAGTCTCCCTAGTATAAGACCTAAAAAGAAGAAATAAACAAATACATAAATTTTCAGGGGGTGTGCCAGGAATCAATCGCTGGACCTTGTGTTTTCTGCATCCTCAATCCCTATAACTTTTTTAGAAGAGTGACTTAAATACAAAACACATTTGGAAGAGTTAAAAAATTAATGTTTATTGAAAGTGTTAATTTTTAATTTTTTGATCACTCTTACATACCTATGTCTATTGATCTAAACTGATTTGATGATGGAAATATGGAATGCAACCATTGTTAAACTTTTCTTATTTTGAAATTCTGTACTATATGTACTGTTACTTGCTACTGTTTTTTCTATCTTTGTTTCTGCTATTGTTACTCTTTTTTTTTTTTTGTCTTTTTGAGACAGGGTCTTGCTATGCAGTTCAGGCTGGCCTTGAGCTCACTTTTGTAGCCCAGGCTGGTCTCGAACTCACACCGATCCTCCTACCTCAGCCTCCCAAGTGCTGAGATTATAGGTGTGTGCCACCACGCCCAGCTGTGCTATTTTCACTCTTTAAAATAAAATTTTAAAAAAAGAGAATAGCATAAGGGAAAAGTAATACACAAAAACATAATGAATAAGAATTGTCTAAACCAATGGAAAATATGAATCACCACATCTCAGAAGAAAATAAATTCCATCTTTAGAAATATTGTGGTAAAATTGCAATATATCAAGTGAGAGAGAAATTTAAGAAAGGAGTAAAAGAAAAATAATATATGATAAAAGAACAAAAATTACATTGACATTTGCAATGAAATGAAACTGTTATGTTATAATTTTCAGAATCAGAAAATTTTTAAAAGTGCTTCTGACTTAGGAAGATAACTATATGATCACATAACATGAAATCTATCCATTTCTCATGAAATCAAAGGCTCAAAGCCAAAATTTAATTTACATTAACCTAATGCCAGGCTGGCTAGAGACAAATCAGAGCCACACACCAGCTGCTGAATTGGAATGTGGGTCTCATTAAAGTCCAAGTGGCATCTATGAATCAGGAAATTTGGACTGGACATATAGATCAGAGGCATAGCACCTGCCTGGCAAGCACAAGGTCCTGAGTTCAATCCTCAGTACCACAAATTAAAAGTTTATAAACTAGGAAATTGGAAGACTGTTCAAACTATCCAAACACAAGCATTGCTCATCCTCTAACTCCACATCACATTTTTCTTGCTGTATAGCAATTCATTCCTGTATAGTGCATGTGTCTATATTCTTATCATCTCTGATTTAAAAAGAAATTTTAAAATTGTCCAGAACACCTCAAAATTAGGAAGATGAAACCTTTCTCTGTTCCATCCAACTCTTGTTGAAGCTTAATTCAATGACTCCTTCAATTACACTTAAGAAATATTTAAAATTTTCATTTCTGTGTATGCCTAAAAGCAAAGCAAGCAAAAATTTAATCAGCAGCTGAGTAAATTCAGTGCTATGCTCCACAAAGTATCAACATGATCAATGGCTTAAGAGGCCCTTCCAGAATGCGTTAATGTTACTGAATATAATTAAGAAGTACTAAGGCATTAATGTATTTTTCAATATGCTTACTAAGTGGGTAATCCATTTTTTATTTTAAAATATAGAATATTTTGAATATTCTTTCCCATTTAGAAAGAAGAAATTTCTAAATATTCTTTTAAGGCAGTAGATTTTGTATTAGCACTTTTCAAAATATCCTAGGTTTTTATAAAGGGTGAGAGTAACAAGATAGCTATCTCGTACTGCCTCGACTGACAGTCAAATGATATTTCATCCCAAAGAAACCAGAATCTTTTTATTAAATGTATTAAGGGACTTGACATGATACAACACTTTCATTTTACCACAGTCACTCAGGGGAGCTTAAATATCTAGATTAGTATAATCTATTTTTATAAACACAATGCAAATTTTCAAACAATTTTAATTACTGTTTAGCTCTTAAGAGTCCAAATAAGTGAGATGATTTATCCAATTACCATTTTGAGACAAGCTCATTAGCATTTGAGGAATAAAAATAATTAGTTGTATCCATTATACATCTCCTCTCAATTAATTATAAATAGGATTTATTTGTGCAAAAATACAATTAAAGTATTAAAAAATATAAGTAAATAGTCATAAAAATTTGGACTGTGTCACATGTGAACACCTTTCCAGAGTCAACAGCCATGTAAACAAGTCAAATATAATTAATAACAAATTCTTAAAAATCACTCAAGCTTCTAAAAAGTTACAAACTGGAAAATGCACTGCAACATAAAACAAAAGTAAAAAATCTTTAAAGACACACAGAGAAGTAACAATGTTTTTGTCTCTCAAAGATATTTTCCCATGTTTCAGAGAATGTGGTTAAGATGCAGAAAAATAGTACTAAAATACACGATTACAAATGATAGAATATTTTAGAAGGGCAATTTGCTGACAGATATTGAAAGCTTTTAAAACAATTTCACCATTTACCTCAGTGATTCCAGTTTGGTGAGTTTATCCTTAGAATATAAAAATGTGTAGAAAGATTTAATTGCAATTCCACTCATCACAGTGCTGTGTGCACTTTCTAAAAATTGGAAATTTTTAAATGTCAAGCAATAGGGGATTAATTAAATAGATTACAGTTCATAAAATAAAGGAACCTCATGAAATTATAAAACATGTTAATATGGAGAGTTGGTCCTTGTGTATTTTAAGAATATAAAATGTTTTATACAACCTTAATTTTATTAGAAAAAATATACATACACTTAAAAACGTGTCTGGAAGCATAACAGCTACAGATTTAGCAGTGTTGTCTGTTTTTTTTTTTCTCATAACTGGATTTACCAGCTATCTTCTGTTTTATCTCCAGTTCTTTATTTCCCAGTAATTGATATGCATTACTCTATAGTAAGAAGAGACAATAGAAGTTATTTTTACAAAGAGAAGTATAGATAAACAGTATGCATCTTATGTGCAATGAAGCAGTCATAATTTACTGCTCTATCAAATTGAAAGCCACAGGAAATAAATGGTATGTATGCATATGGCCATACAGATTCACTCTTAGGAATTATCAGAATGCACCTTGACACTGAGTTCTTAAGCACTTAAAAAGGGAAAATGAGAGCGCAAATGTTGAGTGTGCTTGCTTTCTCACATTTCTGTAAAATATTTCATAGATTTCCTAAGAGATGAGGGAAGGAATATAAGTTCATAAATATTATGGCATATGTGCAGGTCTTTCAAATTCACTATTATTGAAAAACGCTGTGCTGGATTCTGAGTTATGATTTTCCCTGATTTCTCTCTCTCTCTCTCTCTCTCTCTCTCTCTCTCTCTCTCTCTCTCTCTCTCTCTCTCTCTCTGAGTGTCTCCTCCTCCTCTCTCCCACCCTCCCTCTCCCTCCTCTCTTTGTGTCTGTCTATCTCTCTGTCTCTCTCTGTGTATGTGTGTGTGTGTGCACATGTGTGCATGCATGTGAGTCTTTCATGCATACATATCATGCATTTGTTAGGTCAGTGAAATACCTATATCATTCTTCCTGGAGAAAATGCCCTTAGTATATATTTTATATTCACCAACATTAATATTGCATTATATGAACTAAGTCAGATAGCTTTTTTAACCAATTGTATCCTTTCTCATTGACAGGAAAAGGGGCTATATTTATGCCATATGTTATGACATTTTCCTATATGTATGCCCTATAGAATGACTCAGTCAAGCTATGCAGTGGGTGCATTAGCTTTCTGAAGTGCTGATTTGTGCGTGATGAGAACAAGAACTTCTCCCGGCCGTTTTCGTCTATACAATGGACTGCCATTCACCATAGTCACCTTGATGCACAACATTTCTCTTGAGCATATCCTGACTAAAACTGATCTTTCTACTCTTGTCAGCCCCAAGGCTCTGACAACTACCATTCTATACAGTTTCTGTGAGTTTGTTTTCTTTTCTCCACCTTTGTGCTATTTTTTCTTCTGATTTATTAAGTATTTAATGATACATGTAGATGAGACTCCGAGTGGTCAGCTACTCCTCCCACACTAGAACTAATAGGTAAACATTCCACAACCGCAATACTATACCTGATGTAGTGCACTTTTAAAGAGAAAAGGTTCACTTTGGCTCACAGTTTGGGAGACATTGGACAGTCCATAAAAGGTTGGCCTCCCTGGGCCTGCAGGCAAGCAGCACACCCTGGCAGGGAGCTTGTGGTAGAGCAAAACTCTTCACTTCATGCCCATGAGGCTACAGAAAGCAAGTGGTGTGGCTGGAAGTGAGTGCCACAGTTTCTTTCAAGGATATGCCCACAGTGGCCTAAAGGCCTCACACTAGTCTCCACACCTTAAAGGTTCCACCATTCCCCAAGAACATCAACCTGGGTTCTGAGCCTTTAACCCATAGGCCTTTGTAGACAGCAGAGGTGGGGGGACATTTAAGATCAAAATTCTAACAGCCACTTTTCTGGAATGTGGTAGGCCAAACATTGCTCTCCCTTAGTTTCTCTCCTCTCTCGTGTTTCTAATTTAAATTTTCTCCACCATGAAATGCTGGGAAGACTGAGCCACTCAGACTAGATCCTCAACACCTTGAAATACCATTCCTTAAAATAGATGCACACATACAAGTTTTAGAGTGAAAGCAGCATTTAACAAAGAAAAATATTAATGGAAAGCATAAGAATGCTCACTGTCCAATTATCAAATCACACATTTTTAGGTTTAGGCCTCCTTAAGCATGAGCTTTTCGGTTGTAGAGGCAAACCACGCAACACCTACAATTTACAGAAGGACATGGCTTGTTTGTTTGGACCATGCTTTTGGAGGAGTCAGCTGTCATCAGCAGCCACCAGCCAGGAGCAGCCAGGCTGAAGGGCCCGGTACAGCAAGGCTGCTTAATTTGTAGCAACTAGGAAGCAGAATTGGGCAACAGAACCAGAAAGGAAGGGGCCTGAGCCCTCTCACATGTCCTCAGCCCACCGAGACACGTTCAGAAATGTTCTTATCTAATCTCTTGGGCATCATTTAAGCTGGTGGTGGTGAACCTACAGTACCTGTTGTTTTTCTCTTAAGACAAAAGTTGTGAGTGTATGAGTTTTTTCTTTTTCTAACCTAAAACCTCAGTATTAATTGCGGAGTTCCCACATTGAAATAAGTAATTGCATTTGGGAATGCCTTTGGGGCACCTGCTCACCTATGTCAGTCAAATGTACAATTCACCTTAATGTTCACATCTTAACCAGTTAAGCCCCATTGTACACATACAGTGTGTTTATTAAATGTGCTTCCTTCTTCCACCATTATCATAGGTCTGTGAAAACTGTTTTCATTTCAACGAGTCCCTATATGTAGGGATCTGTAAATGTAGGGATCCGTCGATCTTATTGTGAATAGGTCAACCCCGGGGAAGACAGGACGGGAGGAATGAGAAAGATAGACAAGACAAAAAGTTGGGCTAGGTGGTCATCACTCTGTCTGATGGGCAAGACTAATTCAATGCACACAGAACCGATCCTTTATTGATACTCCCACAAAGTTTGCATCCCATGACACAAGGCTACCCTGCAACCAATAGCTGGCCTGAACCAGAAAGGATGTTTTGCTCAGCACTGGGGTATCTTTCTACTTCAGGCATGGGAGGCCCAGTCCCACCTACACATACTTGATCAAGTTCCTGACTTCCTGTGGCTCCCAACACCTACATCTCCTTGGAGCAGTGAAGATGACCTTCGGAAGTAATCATCATGGAGATCAGAAGTGATATCTCTGCACTGTCTCTGACTTGCCAAAACTCCCAAATGCTCCTGCAATGGTCATGAAGATGTTCATCTTACAACATCACAATAACACACTTAGGTCACACTAATAATTTTTTCCTGAGACACAATCCTCATATGATAAAATTCACCATTTCAGAGTGAATTGGTCAGTGGGATTTTTGAAAAATTCACAAGTTTTCCATAACTTTTACCCTCTAATCCAGAATATCTTCATTAGCTCAAAAACAGTGCCTTAAACATTAACAATAATTCTTCTTTCCTCCCTTCTTGCAGTTATTGCCAACCCCAGGTCAACTTGGTCCTATGTCTCTGCCTATTCTAGGCATTGCATATAAGTAGATTTACATAAAATACATCTTTTGTGTCTAGCGTTCTTCAAGGAAGGCTTACCCATGTCACATTGTGTATTAATATCTCATTTATTTTTATAGATTAATATTATTCCTATATATGGGTACCACACAATTTACCAGTTTATATTCCTATCAGCTGAGTCATTTCTATTTTTGCCTCATGGTTAAACTTTTCTGCTTGTTGGTTAAGAGCAAGTTAAAGCAAGACCTGTATAACAGAATATGTAACTTTTGTATCTCCCAAGGTCAGTCAAATCCCCTCAGGATTTACTCTGAAACCATGTACAGTGCTTTGTAGAACTGTTGTCAGTGTCA
Organism: Myocastor coypus; assembly: GCA_004027025.1. Taxonomy (NCBI): domain Eukaryota; kingdom Metazoa; phylum Chordata; class Mammalia; order Rodentia; family Myocastoridae; genus Myocastor; species Myocastor coypus. Next base: position 50,654 of record PVJA010007141.1, on the reverse strand, counting down.
GCCATCTGGATGAGTCATGGCCATTATTTGACCAGTTTGCTCTTTGTGAAAGCCTGAGAGAATATTTTCTCTCTAGGTGACTCTCCTTAGGCACACACTATACCTCATCAATCCCTTTCCTTTGTGGCCCCATAATTTCCTTGAACAGAAAATTCAGGACACCACTTAGTTATAGGATGTTACAGTAGAGGTTCTCTTACGTCCTGAGTCCTCACTGACCTTGAAGGGCTAGGGCCAAAATATTGGCTAGCATTGTGCTATTATTCATATTCAGGTATAAGTTATGTGAAGATGTTTTGATCAGAAAACTTTCTTGGGTATACATCAAACAGCATAGCTAGGAGGTCATGCTGTGCCTGTCTGCTTACCTCAAGGTCGGCTAATCTGTTTCCCTCATTTTCTAACTAGCAATATGTGAAGCCCTCACTTTATCCATATCCTCTCCAGTAATAGTTCCCGTCCATTTAGCTTATTATTACTGTTGTGACTATGCAATTATGATTACTGTCCTAGTACACAGGAAGTGATATCTCATTGTAGTTATAACTTGAAACTCTGATTAGTTGCACATATATATAGACCCATAGGGTCTATAGGGATTCACTCTACTCAGTAGAGTCATAGTGATTCTCCTGTTTTCAACCTCCCAAGTGCTGGGATCACAGGCATGCGCCAGCACAGCCAGTCTTAATCAGTCTCAGTATGCCCTGGGGGCGGGACCTGCATGGCAGGCCCGGGGATTGAATTCCAGCTGCTGCAAGGTGCCTCAGCATGTGCTTTAGTCTGTTGAGCTATCTGGTTGGCCCATTTATTTGAATTTCTGATTATTGATTGCAGTAAACATCATTTCATGTGCTTCCTGCACATTTAATATTTATTTCAAAATTGACCATTCAAAGCATTTTTTAAAAAGAAATTTTGAGCAAGCCAGATTTATCTTTAGTACTTCATACTTGGGTGTCTTAAGAGACCATTTCCTACTTCTAGGTCACATATGCTTATCCCTGTGTGTACTTTTGAAGGTCATGTGTTTCTGAATGCAATAAATCATCAAGATCATGAAACATCGCTAAGTAGGCTTTACCCAAGGAAAATAACATATATCCTGATCACTATATGCAATACACTACACAAACAGACAGAAATGACACCATCACAATAACTGCAGGTGAAGCTTTTAATGAAATCCAACTTCCATTCCTAAAGAAAATAGGTAAAGAAGGACCTGATCTCAACATGATAAAAATCATTTGAGACAAACTAACTAGTTGACATCATTGTCCATGGGGGAAAGCTAAAAGTTTGCCCTCTAAAATCAAGAACAACACAAGGATGTGCAAAGATGTATTCCCCTCAATAGAGCCCTCCAATGGCAGCCAGAGAAATCAGGCAAGAAAAACAATATATATGTATATATTATATGTATATTATGTTACTTATTTACCATCTATTATGCATATACATACATAATATATATTTATATGCTTATATATACCTGTATAGTATACATTATATATTTATGTAAATATATTTGCTTATATATCTATATATACTTATATAATGTAATAGCATTATACACACACTTGCATATACTTATATATTATGTTTATCTATATATTAGAGGTCTAACTATCATTGTGTACAAATGACATGATTCTTTATATAGAATACCCCAAAACTTCCAACAAAAGACTCCTACATACAATAAATAAATTAAGCAAGGTAACAGGATACAAAAGCAACACACAAAAATCAAGTATTCTTGTAGTCCAATAATAAACTGACTCAGAAAAAAATTTAGGAAAATAATCATGCCTTCACAGTAGCATCGAGAAGTATTAAATACTTAGGAATTAACCTAACCAAGGAAGTGAAAGAACTCTTCAGAAAAATCTATGGTATTCTGAAAACAGAGATTGAACAGGATATCAAATGATACAAAGGCATCCCTTGTTCTTGAGTGGGCAAAACCTGTATTGGCAAAATGGGCATGCTTCCAAAACTCACATATAGACTTAACACAATCCCAGTCAATTTACCAATGACACTCCTTGCTTATTTAGAAAAAGGAATTCTAAAACTCACGAAGAACCCAGAAGAGGCCCAAAGTATAAAAAGCAGTCCTGAGCCACAAGAGCAAAGCAAGAGGCATCACAGTCTCAGATTTCAAGTTATAGAACACAAGTGAAATGGCAAAACAGCATGGTACCTCTTGAGGCTTGTGTGTTGATGGGGCCCCAAAGCCTCAGGCATTCTCAGAGGCGGGTAGGATAGAGCCTTTTTGGAGGTAGCTGAACCTAGAGTGAATGATAGGCTTACTGTCTAGTGCTGGGATTGGGGCTATGAGTTCTGCCCCTGCCCTAGAGAAGGCAACCTGTACATAACGTAAGGGAGGAAGAGAGGTTTGTACCACCTTTTCGCCTTTGATGCTTTTGAGGCAGGTGCTTATGTCCCTGAGCTATCGCTCCAGCCCCTCTTGAGGCTTTTGCTGTCTTCGGCCACCCTGCACTGCTTTCTCTCTGCCACATCACTTTGCTTTGAAGCCAGATGATTATGGGCTGAAATCTCCACAAACGGTGAGCTAAATAAACCTTTTCTCCTTTCACCTGTGGGGATTGGCTATTTTGTCTCAGCAGTAAAGTACAGACGTACAGATCAGTGCAACAGAGCATAAGACACAGAAACAAACCTAGACATGTGCAGATATATGATCCTAGGTGAAGGGACCCAAACACAGGCTGGAAGGAAGACAGCCTCCTGAGCAAATAGGACTGGGCAAGAAGTGGAACCAAGATCTAAATACTAAAGCCGAAGTAGGCTAGCAGATAAAATAGTTAAAATTCCTATTGATCGAAAGCTATTTTTTCCTGACTTGCTCAATATATTACTTACTTATTGTTATAAAATACATTATCACAAACAGTATATATCTATTTTTACCTCACAGTTCTGTAAGTTAGATACCCTTTTTGTCATTCTTAGCTTTTTTATGTTCTGATATGAGCTTAAACACCCCCTCAGGAAAGGCCCTGGGTTAGCAATTTATTTCCAGTTCGATTTTCAATAATTTCCCATCAGGACAAAGATGTTTCCGTACATCTTTGTTATTAGCCAATGTTTTATGATTTAGTACACTATAATCTCTCTATGAACATATTGATTTACAGCTTTTGTCACCTTCAAGATAACTCCACTGAATTTCATTATTATGCCACATGTTGTTTTCAGTTTATATCCTTGATTTTTCTAACAATCTAAACTTTGAAAACAATAAATCTGTGATTTCCCTTATACTTATTTTTTAAAAACTATTTTAATTTCTAAAATTTCAATGTCTGTACCAAAGTCATAATGACTCACATGGAATCTGGGCATTTACCAATACCACTTATTCTAAATCTCTCCAAATCATTTTTAGTGCATAACTGGTATAATAATACAATAGTTAAGTAGATGTTCACACATAATTGGAAAAGTGCTCACATATACATAAAACTTGACTTTCTAAAGAGATTTTCTTTCTATAGATGAGCAACTATACAACACAACCATGTTATGGATACGTTGTAAATCAACATTGGGTTCTTTGGCTCAATTCAGACAAAAATAGTGAATTACCAAAGTGTAGCTCTTCTAGCCGTCACTGGATGACACCAGGTAGTTCAGGATGCCAGCAGTTCGCACAATCAGCTGCTCATCACTGCTACTGCCAGCTGTCACCAGATGGTGACAACTTGCTAGACAACATAGGTTGACTGTGCTGGGCCTGGGGTCTCTGCTCCTGGTCTTCCCTGAATGCTACTCTCCAGGAACTCTTCACTGTTAACAACTCTGAGTGTTTATTTGTTCTGTCCACACAGCTCAGGACATAAATTCTAAGTAGATTTACAGGACTTGTGGAGCTCACATTACCCAAGAAATAAGTCACAAGCACATTTTCAAGAACACTAGAGTGAATCTTTATTTTAACTGGTCTATGCTACAGCACAAGGGAGTTTGCACAGGAGGGAGTCCTCCTACACTGAAACCCAAGATCTGGCTGTGAAGTGTTACCTAGGTACAGGCTTAAAAACCTGTTCTAGTGAGGTCAAGGGCTGAAATGAGGGAATGTTCTAGAAGGCTTTCTGTGGATGCTTGGTATGTAAATAAGGGTTCAGGGCAGTCTCTTCTTAGCTACTCCAGGCCATACTCTCCATGCTCAAAAACGCAAAAGTATTTCTTGTGGGCTGGAGTCAGGGAGAGGCACATTGTCTGGCGGCATTTGTGTCAGAGTGGCAAATGGCAGTGTGATTGGCAGGCAAGGCATCACTGGATAGCCAAGCAGGACATGGAAGCAAACTACCCCAGCCTACTAGAATGCAAAGGAGCAAAGTGAACCATGAGGAGGGGCAGGCAGCTGCTGGCCAAGGCACGCCCAGGGACGGCCTGCAGGGGAAATGAGAGAGGTCCTTCTCATCCGCTGGCTGACGGCTGACAGAAATGAAAATCCCTGCAGGAAGCCTGCACTTAAACATATAGTTGAGCTATTTTCACGTGTGCATGATTTATCCAAATTTCAAAGAGCCTTTTTGATGTTTATTAAGTGAGGCTCAGCTCCCTTTTCTGAGGCACATCACGGATCATTTCCACACCTCCAGAGCCATAAAACCTTATGCAGTGATCGCAGAGCGATGGAACGTTAAGAAACATCTTAAAGTCTATCAAGAGGATGTAAAGACAGGCCGAAGCCTGGAGATAATATCTGCAAAAGATGTGTTTGATAGAAGACTGTTATCCACATGCTCAGAGTTCTCATTAAACTCAACAGTAAGAAAATAACCTGAACCAAATATGATCCAAAGATGCACTTCACCAGAGAAAATAAACAGATGGTCAATAAGCACATAAAAAGATGCATCCCATCGTATGTCTCCAGGGAAATGCAAATTAAAATAAGAATAAGATACAAATACACATCTATTTGCATGGCCAAAGTTCTGGTGATCATGCAAAGTACACCCACTTTTGGAGGCAGCTGGGAAATTTTTTTACAACGTAAAACATACTGAGGGCCAAACAAATGGCTCACCAGATTACGGCACCTAAAAGCAGGCACAGAGGCTGGGGGTTGAACCCACAAGCCTGCTGCCCTGGCCCCACCCTAAGGGCATACTGAGACAGCAATTGAGATTGGTCATAGTGGCATGTGCCTGTAATCTCAGCTCTTGGGAGGCTGTAAACAGGCATCACTATGAGTCTGATTAATGGTGAGACCCTGAATAACCTGCAGACCCTTCCCTAAAAAATATAAAAAAAAAAAACATGATCCAGTATTTATGATTTTAGTACAAAGGAATTGAAAACATATGCATGTAAACCCTGCACAATGATGTTTATCATATCTTTATTTATAATTGCCAAAACTTGAAGTAACCATGATGCCCCTCAATAGATAAATGGATAAACTTGTGGTACTTCAGACAATGGAATATTACCCAGTGCTAAGAAAATAAATGAGTTGTAAAATCATTTAAAGACATGGAAGACCTAGAGGGATAGTTCAGCAGTCTAAGCACTTGCCTAGCAATCACAAGGACCTGATTTTAATCCCTGGTACTGTATGCCATATGAGGTACCTTCCAGAACTGTGGTGCACTGTGCCAGCCCCTGGAACAGGCATGGTCCCACACACCTGTAATCCTAGTGCTAGGGAGGCTGAGACAGACGGATCACTATGAGTCCAAGCTGAGTAATCAGAACAGTGTGTGTGTGTGTGTGTGTGTGTGTGTATACACACACACACACACACACACACACACACACAATGGAAGAGGTTCAGGGATTTAGCTTAGTGGCACAGCACCTGCTCAGCAAGTCCAGGTCCTAAATTTGATTCCCAGGCAGGCAGACAGACATAGGAAAAACTTAGATTGATATTATTAAATGGAAGAAGGCAGTCTGATGATGCCCCCATATGATTCCAACTAAATGGCCTTTTAGAAAAGGCAAAGCTATGGGGAACAATAAAATGACGAGACATGCCCTGGTTTATTGAGGTAAGGACATAAGCAGATGGAACACAGAGAAATTTTAGGACTGTGAAAAGACTTCCTATGATCCTACTGGTGGCTGGATGTTACCGTACATTTGTCTATGCTCATACAATGCACAATGCTTAGGGTGAAACTTAATGTCAACCATAGTCTTTAGACGACAAGGTACCAATGTATGTATCAATTACAATCTCAGAAGTACTGGAGAGTCTCCCTCCTGCTGAAATACAGCCTTCTGCTTGCCTTGATGAGTTATGGCTGAGGCAGGCAGTTGGTTGTAATTGCTTCAATGTTTTTCCAGACTAAAACCTCGTTATGCTCTATGGAGCAGAACTCTAAGCCTTAGTCTGTATATACATGAGACATTGACTATTTCCAGGAATTATAAAATGTAGTACTGTATTTCCTATTATGATTAGTATTTACTTCCCACCAATTCTGATCTATCTATAATAAGCTACTTGAAATTACTATAATTTTTATGCCTCTACCCTTTCCTGTCTATTATAACTGGTGAATTTCTGATTTGCCAAAGCCAGTGCATTACCTAACTTCTATAAATAAATAACCAAGTGCCTCCTCATCCCTCCACCCTGCTCAAGCTCTCTGACCTGAGAAGCTGAACTGAATTCTTCTTTCACTATTTCACTTTGTGGAATCTTGTCTCACAGCACTTAGCCTCCTTCATTTACTTACGTATCTACCTCTCTGCCTCTGGCTGGGCAGGAGCTCTCAGGGGCCCACGACTCTGACCTAATCACAGTTCTGCCTCCCACAGTTCGCACCGTGACTGGCACAGAGTTAGCCATTAATAAATATTTGATAAGTTGTGAATAGATTAATGAGTGAGCAATGGAATGAAATGAACCCTAGTAGCAATAATGTAACCGAAGAAGGAATTCAGGAAAATAAGTAATAAACAGGAGCAATAATTAATGGTCTTCTGTATCCTAAACAGACTATTTTTAACAAGCAAATTAAAAAAATACTTTGAGATTTGTGAAGGTAAGTGAATAGAAAAGCAGACATTTTATTTCAAAGTCCAGGCAATCATAAATGAACTGTGCATATTACCTAATCTCTGCTCCTAAGGAAACTGCATTTGCATCTCTGTAGATTATAAATATTATATGAGCTCTCTATATTTTTTTAAACATGCCAGTCCCTTGAATACTACTGAAACTTGGATGCTCCAAAATGTTAGAAAATATTCCTGTGGGAAAATTTTATGTTTAATTATATAAAGTCAACTTTTCTTCAGAGAATATTTATATTTGTCCTCAGTGTGGTATCATCACCTTGCATTTAGCCTGAGGCATATAAATCCTTCCACCTCACATTATGTTAGTTTCAAAGGAGCTACCTGAGACTACAGGTGTTACATTAGTCAGGACTCGAGAAGGTCACAGTTTATCATGACTTCTTTAGAGCCACAAAATCATCTATATGCTTTCATAAAACTTGCCCCCCCCCGATCTGTTGAAAATTATTTTAAAATAAAACCTTAGCTACTCAAAGAACAGAAATGCTCTGAAAGCTCATATTTGAAAGGATAAGTGAGAGAGAACAAGAGAAAGGAAAAGAAAACAGAAAGTGAGAAAGGGAGAGGGACTGGGTACTGTGCATTTTATCGACTGGATCAAATAACTTAATCTCAGTCATGAGAATTGTTGGATTTTAAAGGAATCAGTTATCAAAAAGAGAATGTAGATCATTCTGCAGCATTATCCAGGTTTCCATTACTGTGACAAAATAGCTGGAGTAATGAACTTAAAGTAGGAAATGTACACTTTCAGTTCACCATGTCACAGACTTCATGGTCTCTTGGCTCTGTTGGTTTGGACCTCTAGGGGGATGCACCAGAGGAAGCTGTCTACGTCGTGATGACCAGGAAGCAAAAATAGAAAAGGGGCCATCTAAGAATTGCCTTCTAAGAATTCACTCCCAGTGACCAAACTCCTTCCCACAAGACCCACCTCCTAAATGTTCCTTCTTCACCTAAGGGTCCCATTGGCTGGCCATCAAGCCATAGACCTTTAGGAGATGTAAGTTCAAACTGTAACATGGTCTAAAATTGACAATCATCATTATCCAGAACAAATTTAATCAGAATGTTATTAATTACATACTAATGTATTTCTTTGGTTTTCCTATATTAAGTCATGCAAGTTTCCTGGGGAATGATAAAATACCTCTTCATAACCAAAAAGCTTTAAAATCTATTTTTAACCAAGAGAGTTCTGAAAATGAATCTCTTTGTCTTATGGCTTACAGTCTAAGGAAATTCATAAGATAAAAAAGCAACATGAACAAATCAAAAAAATATAGCTTAATATTTATAAATTTCGCATATATTCATAAAGCATGCATATTTTAAAAACTGCCAAAGAATTAATTCTAACCTCATTACAAATCAATTTCCTCTCATGTATGAGGGATCCAACTGCTTCTCACCATTCTATATCAGTTCTTAAAATTTTATCCTTTCTAGTTTGTACACAGTAATATATTAGAGAACTCTTTTCTATTTTCTTAGTAACTAATAAGATCGAGGTCTTTTTCTCATTGTGAGTAGTTATGTAGATATACTTTTATGTACAGTATATTAATGTCTTCATTTCTCTGCTTCCCTTTTCTTATTAATCTCAGCTTATTCTTTATATAGTTGCAATTTTTAAAAAGGTTATTGGATGTGTGTGCATGTTCATGTGCATATGATTAACTTAATGGTTTATGTCTTCGATCTCTCTTAGTTTGGGTTCTTTGGAAGTTGAATTTTAGGCAATGATTTTTAAGGAAGCCTTTCATCAGAGAAGGTGCTAAGGTCCTGATGGTCAGACTCCCATTAAGAAATTTACCTGGGAGCCAGGCATGGTGGTACACGCCTGTAATCCTACCATTTGGGAGGCTGAGACAAGATGATTGATGTGAGTTCAAGGCCAGCCTGCACTACACAGGAAATCCCTATCTCAAAACACACACACACACACACACACACACACACACCCCAAAAAATTAATTAATTAATTACTTTTGCTTTGGGAAGGGGCACTTAAACCATAGAGGAGTCACAGAAGAGGGAAGAGAGGAGGGTATAGGTGTAGTTGTGTGTGTGTGTGTGTGTTTCTGTCTGTCCCATGTGCTGTCTATCCCTACGAATGCACCAGCAATCACTGGCAGCTTGATGGGTGAGTCTCAGAATGTTTTACCCTAAGTTCCAGGTTTATTTACATGGAAGCTTCTGGCTTAGAAACCTGCTCAGCCTATCCCAGACTAGGCAGCTTCAGGGGCAGCTGTCTAAGCATGGGGCTCAGGAGACAAGAAAGAGTCCCTAACCCACCTTTCTGGGTGCTCAGGAGACAGCGCTGAGTGCATCCTCCACACGCTTGCAGCATGCGGGGCACTGAGCACATGATCTTTAGTTCGTTTCCTTCATTCTCCATGTTATTTTTCTATTCTCTCATTTTTTTTTTTATTTTGTTTTCACAGACCATTTTCTGAATAAACTACTATTACCCAGTCTTACAGTCTGGATTTTCAAAAACCTACACTGAAACCTCTCACCTTTTTGGTTTCTTAGGGGAGTTCTTCCATGAATTAATATTAGTACATACCCATGTGATGACATTTTATTTATTTATTTATTTGTTTGTTTGTTTATTTATTTATTTATTTTTGGGTCGTTTTGAGACAGGGTCTCACTATGTAGTTCAACCTGGCCTTGAGCTCACTTTTGTAGCCCAGGCTGGTCTCAAACTCGCACCAATCCTCCTGCCTCAGCCTCCCGAGTGCTAGGATTACAGGCGTGCGCCACCACGCCCGGCATGATGACATTTTTAATAGCAACTTTCATCACCAGTTTTCTAGCTCAATTTGCTTCATTCCATCAGCATTATCAAAATTCCATTTTTTTCTGAAGAGCCCCACAACATTTACATCCAGTATCCATTCTCTGTTCTTGGCCTACCAGCCTTCCACAGTAAAGAAAAAGAACACTTGCCAGCAGGAATATATATTTACTTAAGTATCTGTGGCAAACAAACAGCTACATGGGGAAGTGGGCTCACTGGTGATTTCTTTAATTCCTCTCTTGCAAAACCCTATCAAAAGACTACAAACCGAATTTCTGTCATTCTGTGCAGAGGGACAGAGACTTAGCTGGCATGGTGGTTCCTGTTACAACCCACTCTGTGAGGCGAATGGCAGGGGCCGTCATCAAACTCAATAGGGCTGATTCATGTGACACTCAAGGATGAAATCAAACAGTGTGACACATTCCTGGATGGGTGGCACATCGTGTCGGTGAGCAGCAGCTGGACATTGCAACTACCTGCTGCAGGATTTATGGAGGTCGGTTCTTGAAGACAGAGCGCTGGGATGTGATCATGATTCTTGTCAATGACCAGTGAGGATGAAATAACAGTTTCTGAGATTTAATTCCATGCAATTGTCAAGGTAAAAATCAGAAAAAAATGGCCTATAGGAAAGTAGCTGAATTAGAAGCCATCCTCATAAGTCTGTGAATCTGCTTTTCCACACATTCGTATCCTCATAATGTAGTGGTGACACTGGAGAAAATGGACTTCAATATTTAGAGTGTATCAATAAATAAACACATAAACAATGCAACACATTGACTATGTTGATTATGTGACTTCTAAAGATGTGTCCCATATGAATGAACGTGTGGTGAAAGTAGAGGATCTAAGAACTGATCATTAGGAGAGGATTTAATTAATTCTAGTAAATCACTTTTAATCACTTTTGTGAGCAAGGTTTAAACTCTATATAAAATAAATAAATAATCAAATTGCCTTTGCACACAAAATGTCAAACATAATTTAAGTGCTACTAAGAATACATCACTGTACTATTATATAATATCTTCAACAATTATTCATGCAACATATAATTATTGACTCTTCTGTGCAACAGGTATTGGGCTAAGTTCTGGGAATAAAATGGTTTATAAAATGATGGGAACAGTTAGAAAGATAAACAGTTACGCCGGTAAATAATACATGATGATATAAACACTATGACTGAAAATGATAGACCTACCACAAGAGAAGAAAGCACAGGCTTGCTGGAGTTCAGTTACTGAGCTCGGTACTCAGTGTGCATTTGGTGGATACCCGCTATGTGCAAGACGCATTGTCATCGCTTTTTGGTCACAGGGACATAATAACTGACACTGAAACTTTTTTTTCCCTTGTTTCAGAACTTTTGTTTGTTTATTTATTGATTTTCATGGCCGGCTCAGCCTGCCCTGAGGGCAGGGCTGGAGCAGCATTTGGTGCCGGGGATTGAACCGCGGTCCCTGCAGCTGCCTAAGCTTTCCTAAGCAGGTGCTTTAGAACACTGAGCCATCCTGCCGGGCCCCCAAGACACTGAAACTTTAAAAGGAGATTGATACAGGCTCAACTGGCTCCGAGGCAGCAACAGCAGGGCAGAGGACATGGCAGAGGAGAGCTGCTGACGTCATCGAGGCCAGGATAGGGAAAGAGAGGAGCCAGGGCAGAAGACATACTCTTCCGGGTTGTTCCCCAGAGACCCATCCCTTCTGTCCCTTTCCACCTCCCAACAGCACACTCGGCCTCTGAGTTCACTAATAGATAGCATTGTGGGTCAGCGCAATGCCCTGTGAACCAGCTCCCCAAATACCGATGGCCTGGAGGGGGCATTTCAGATCCAAACCGTAACACACACACACATCAGTTGCTGCCCTCTGGAGACTTGCATTAATGAACCACACAGACCGTTGAAAAACTAAATAGGACTAGAGTCGCAGCAGCAGGACACATGCTGATCAAGTGTTGGCTATCACTGTCAATAAGATAATAGATTTTAAAGATGAGAAACTTCAAAGGCAAACTTTGTGGGTTCAAGTCTCACTTTACCCTTTTATGAGGACCACTTGTACATTACTTAACTTCTCTAACAATAACAATAATTATGAGGATTAAATGAAATAATAACCACAAAGCTATTGCTCAAGGCCTGGAAGATTTTTAACACTCAGTAAATGTTAGCTGCCTGTGTGATCACTCTTAATTATGAACTCCATGCACAAATGAAAAACACGAGATAAGAATAATATTTCCATGGCAAACAAGCTCAGTTGACTATAATACGATATTAACAAGATCCATGGATCATAAAGCTGAGCCCTTAATATGTTAGTGGTATCTCTTTTTTTTTTTTCACTGTTAAAGGTTTTAATCCTTGGCGGCTATTTATAAATGCATATATCTATTCACAAAGACTCCTTGCAATTAAAATTAAACAAGATATTTCAAATATATTTCTGAATTATAAGAAATTCTAAAAAAAAGCACTATCAAAAATTATACATTTGGGCTAGCCGGGCGTGGTGGCGCACGCCTGTAATCCCAGCACTCGGGAGGCTGAGGCAGGAGGATTGGTGCAAGTTCGAGACCAGCCTGGGCTACAAAAGTGAGCTCAAGGCCAGCCTGAACTGCACAGCGAGACCCTGTCTCAAAAAGACAAAAAAAAATTATACAGTTGGTGTATTACTACGAGGGTCATGAAAATAAGGGTGCCAAGTATGAGCATTATTCTTCAACTGTTTGAATACTTCCAATTTGGTTGGCATATTTTGGAGAGACATTGAATGATAAAACTAAACTTGTTAACAGTAGTAAATAAATAAATAAATAAATAAATAAATAAATAAATAGAATAAAGGATCTGCATGCAATGACATGACTGTTACTTATTTACCACTTCAGTCTTCACCTTCCCACACTGCACGCTGCCTTAGGCACAGTGTCTGTGGGCACATGCACGAACAGGTGACAGAATGAATAAAAAGTAGGCATTGCTGGAGAGCTTCTTTGGAAAGGGGAAAGACCCAGTCAGGAGAGAGCAGAGACTCTGAGGCTGACAAGAAAGCTGCATTTAAAACAAATATCAAGAGACCTACAAATAACTGGTTTATTGCACTAGGTAACTCATTCTCCAAAAAACTCTCTCTCTCTCTCTCTCTCTCTCTCTCTCTCTCTCTCTCTCTCTGTATGTGTGTCTCTCTCTCTGTCTCTCTCTCTCCCTGTGTGTGTCTCAGAAAGACTCCATACAGATTTTAGAAATCTCTCTCTCTCTCTCTCTCTCTCTCTCTCTCTCTCTCTCTCTCTCTCTCTCTCTCTCTCTCTCTCTCTCTCCCTGTGTGTGTGTGTGTCTCGGAAAGGCTCCATACAGATTTTAGAAATCATAGGAAGCCAGCTAGTGTGCTCAAGAAGGCAATGTGTGAAGCTGTGTTTGTGAAGCTGAAGGTGCAGAAGACCACAGAAGGTTGGAGAAGCCAGGAGTGTGGGCCATTTGAGGAAAGTGACATGGAGTGAGCAAAGCCAGCCCCAGAGAGGAGCCGTGGGAGCTCCAACTATCTGCAGTGCTGTAGAGGTAGCCATAGACCACCTTGGATGCTGGATGTGGAACCGCAGGACTCTCTAGTCCAATTTCTTTCTATCCCTGTATTTGTCATGGGAATGTTTATCTTGTGTATTGGATTTTTTGTGTTCATTTGTACAGAGTCTCAAAGTTCAGTTTCCTTTAAAATTCTGAGAATAATTTAGACTTGGAGTTTTTTAGAAATACTGAAAATCACAGCCTAGATATGCCTAGATGTCCTTCCAAAGCTCCGTCTTTATAGATGGGGATTTCCAGATGTGGCTGGATCTGTAGGATGTAATGCTGGGATTAAGGATGTGATGCTGACTTCGATTCATGGTGGGATTCTACGCTTAGGGGTGCTCCATCTTGGATTTGAGTGTTACACCCTCACTTAGGGCAGGTAGCCTGGATAAAATATAAGGGACAGAAAAAGAGCTGCTGCGGTCACTTGCCAGTGGCACTTGTAGCTCCCTGCTGGTGGCTGCTGCCTTCTATGAGCTCTTTCGCCCCTGGGATGTCCCTTTCCCATGCCGTCCAGCCTGTGAGTCAGCCAATGGTGCTACAAACTTTCACCCACCATAAACCTGTCCTTCTTTAACTGTGGGTGTCACGTATTTTTGTCTCAGCAACACAAAGAGCAATTAAAACAAAGGCTACCAATGTTGCAAACAGTTCAGCGAGGTTTGTTTTTGTGTGATACATTTTTCAGGAGTATGCTTGAGAGGAGGGACTACGTGAACTTTGTCACCAACCAACATGGCAGCTGCAGAAGTATCGTGCCTGTGAGGAAAACTGGGTTGGTTATTTAATAACAGTAGACATATGGATGGAACAGCTGCCATGACTGGATGCTTTCGGGTTTCTCTGTTCTTGTGCTAAAGATCACTTCTTATTATAAATGATGCACAGTGTCATCCATAGAGAAAAACTGAATGGCTGAGAACCTGTTAACCTGAACTTAGCAACACTGTGTTAGATGGAATTCAAATTGTCAGATCCAATAAAATGCATGCTCGTCCCTTGTTCCTCTGTGCACAGCTCTATGGCAAAAGAGATGCCGAGCACATGGGTTCCCCCATACGCAGAAGTGAGATGGCTTTCTACATTCAGATCACTGGCCAGGGATTTCAAGTTAGAAGAGCCATCCCAGTGATTTATTTTAGAAAAAACACTGGCTGCACATCTTGGTGACACAGAATGGATGGCAAACTTTGTTTACTTTTGTGACATATCCAAACTGTTCAGTGAATGAAATGTGTCATTTCAGGGAAGAAAGATAAAGCAATCAGGCCAGCAGCTAAGTGGCTGCATTAAAAGACAAACTGAAATGAAAAGGACCAGTGAACACTGGGAAGTTTGACATTCAATAACAGAGATTTTAAAAGAGCAGGAGACAGGATCTTTTTCCTCCGAGCTGGTGCATGATCACCCTCTCAGCTTTCAAAAGAATAGGAGCGTTGCTTCCCAACAAAATAAGACCACACACTGGGGAAGAATGGATCTGCAACCCATTGTTCAATAAGCCAGCAAACACTTTGTGTTAGCAGATCAACTGCTTGTGATCACAAATGACAGTGACCTTAAAAGTATGTCCAAGGCAACTTCAAATCCCCATATATCTGAATTAGAGTCAAGGTAGACTATCTCAAGCTTGCCACAAAAGCCCTGAAAAGCTTGTTTTCATTTCAGCATTCTATCTTTGTGAGGCAAGATTTTCTGTTATAAAAGCAACCAAATGAAATTACAAAGTATACCAGAAATAAATGATGCACTTCGGATGACAGTCTGTACCATCACCCCCGCCCCCCCGGTTGGGATTATTCATTGCAGTGTTCCACTGATTCTGAATTACACTGCATTGTTTAGTTATCTCATTACAAAGTATCTTAAAGTGTAATCATAATATAAATAAAATGCACAAAATGAAATTATCTTATGTCATCCTCATATAAAAAGGTCACCTGGTTCTAAAAAGGTAGGGACCACTTCCCTAGAGAACTGGCACCATGGGCTGTGTTCAGAGCTTCTGGTCTGATTGCAGCCTTCTGCTATACAGAAAAGCAAAGACTTTGCAAGCAAATGTTGAGTATCTCTGACTGAAAGAACAAGAGAATATGATGTAGACACAATTCCAGCTGCCAGACAATGAGAGGGCTGGAGAAGGGGAGCTAAGAAGGCAGAGAGCCAGCCATACATGGATTCAAGGAGGAAAGGTTAATCACTTTACAGAACGGAGATAAAATGAATGGAAAATTAGGAATCTGGTCAAGCACTAGGATTTGCAGTTTGAGTCCAAACAAGTAAATTCCCATATTATTTTCTTCTTTGTTTTCTCTTCTTTATCCTTTTTGAAACAGGGTCTTGTTATACAGCTCAGGATGGTCCAGCCACTTTGTGGCCCAGGTTGGTCTCAAACTCACAACGATCCTCCTGCCCCTCCCTCCTAAGTTAAAGAGTGCAGGGATTACAGCTGCGCACTACCATGTCTGGCTTTCCCACTTTTTTTTTTTTTTTTAAAGCACTTTTTTTTTTTTTTTTTTTTTTTTTTTGTCTTTTTTGAGATAGGGTCTCGGTATGCAGTTGAGGCTGGCCTTGAGCTCACTTTTGTAGCTCAGGCTGGTCTCGAACTTGCACCAATCCCCTGCCTCAGCCTCCCGAGTGCTGGGATTACAGGCATGAGCCACCATGCCCGGCCAAAAAAGCACTTTTGGAACAAGGTTGTAATACTTAGAATCTCTACAAAATAGAAAGCCACAACGTTCAGAAGGCAATGTGAAATCATTTGACTTATAAATAAAAAGCAAATTATAGCATACTCTCAAAGAAAAGACAGCCAGTAGAAAGTGTCTTTGAGATGACTCAGATAACCAAATAATACCTAAGAACTCTAAATCAGCTGTGTGTATATTTCCAATGATATAAATGGAAATATAACTGCAATGACTTAAGAGATAGGGAGATTCAGAAAAATAGAAAATATCAAAAACATAAAGGAAATGCAAAACTTAAAAAACAAGACATCTGAAACAATTCACAGAATGAGCACAAAAACCAAATAGGACTAGAGAAAGAGCGACTGTGTGAAGGGACTGAAATCACTCAGTAGAGAGAAAGCATACTTTACAGGCTATCAAAGAAGGCTCACAGACCATGGGAAAATATTAAAAGATAAAGTACACGGGATGCAGTACTACTCAGCTATAAAGAAGGACAAACTTCAGGCTTGTATAAGTAAATAGATGCAGCTAGAGGCCATATTCATAAGTGATATAAACCAGGGCTTGATGAGTAAACACTTTATTATCTCCTGGGTGTAAGAAATTCAAAGAGTAAATACGGTCTAAAACGCATCATAGATATGGTGAAAACGAAAGAAATTGCCCACGATGAAAAAACAATTGGGATTGGAGAAAGAAGAAAAGAAGGAAAGGAAAAGAAAAAATATGTAAACACTTGCAAGACAGCTAATGTTGCTAATGTCTATTAGTTCACCGAAAGGAACAGTTTGTGCTTATATAGCTTGATCAATTTTACATACCTGTATTTTATAATTTGAGCAACTACTTTCAAGGTAACAATACACAATATAATAACCGTTGTCAATTTGCTATTATCATGTTTTGAAATTCTGTGCATTATTATTATTTTATCTCTTTAAAACAAACGTGTTTAAAAAGTACATACATAATCTGAATCTCAGAAAAAAGAGAGAATACAAAAAAGAAGATATTAAAGGAATGATTACAAACATAGAGACTATCACTAAGCCCAAGAAAATTAGAAGACATAGACTGACATTGGGGAAATGTGTATTTAAAAAAAAGACATTGCCAAAACAGAGAAAATAATTTCATAATAAAATGGCCTTCTAACTGGAAGATTACAAACATAAACGTATGTTCATAGAAACAAAATTTCAAAATACGTGAGCCAAAACTTGACAGAAATAATAGAGAAAAAA
Source organism: Myocastor coypus (assembly GCA_004027025.1). Classification (NCBI taxonomy): domain Eukaryota; kingdom Metazoa; phylum Chordata; class Mammalia; order Rodentia; family Myocastoridae; genus Myocastor; species Myocastor coypus. Next base: position 33,251 of record PVJA010007141.1, on the reverse strand, counting down.
TTCATTAAGAGCTTCATTGAATTGAACTCTGCTATCTACCAGGACATACTTAAAATTTCAAAAATACATTCTTCTAACACCTTTGGCTATCTATTCTTCTCATGTGTGCGAAGTGTAGTCACCAAGACAGATCATGGTGGTCTTAAATGAAGTCTGAAAAGTTCTAAAAGGTATGAAGTCATATAGCACATAGTCTTTGATTATACAGAATTAAAATTAGACACCAATAACACTAATGTATCCATTTTTAAATTCATAATATTTCAGTGGACAAATTATTTAAAAATTGGTATTCAAGAAATTAAGTTAAAACAAAACAAGGAAATATTAAGAAATGCCTCCCAGAATGGCAAAAGTTTCAAAAATGGACAAACTGTTCTGTGGGTGAAAATATGAACCACACACAACTTTGATGCATTGTTGTAGTAAAAAATGGTGTAGTCATCTTACAAAACATACATCTCAATGTACACTCATCATGTGTCCTTTCAAACGCACTAAGGCACACTTGTGAAGAGAGTAAGCATGGCGTCAATGTGGAGGCTCAAGCTTAAAAAGCTGTGGGTGTATCAGAAGGCTGGTGGTCTTGGGAAGAGAAGCCTCCTGAGGTCCAGTGCAACCTGGAGGCAGAATTCCTTCTTGCGGAGGGAAAGCCTTTTTAATTTTCCAGTTTTTTAAAATAGGCAACATTATGGAAATTAAGCAATACTAAGCAAAGTTCAGTGGCTTAAGTGTTTTATTACTGTATTAAAATAGAAAAATAAGGGTTGGAGAGATAGCTCAGGGGTCTAAGTGTCTGCCTGGCAAGCACAAGAACCCAGGTTCAGTTCGTGCTACTCAGTCATGCTGGCCACTGAAACTGAGCGTGGTGGCACACACTTCCAATCCAGTGGTGGGGGTGCTGAGATAGGAGAATCACTGTGACTTTGAACTGCATAGCAAGACCTTGTGCCAAATAAGTAAAATAATTTTGAGCCAGCAGAGTGGCACATGCTTATAATCTCACTTACTCAGGAAGTTGAGGCAGGAGAGTTGCAAATCTTTGGTGAGCCAGGTGAATAAAAACATACCTGTCTGAAAAAGTAAAAGGAGTTCAACCTCTTAGATTCCACATAACAATAAATTTAAATGAAATATTTGAATGTGTGACTTTTAAAAAGTCAAATCATATTAATCTGGAATTAAACCTAAAGCACACATTTTCAACTAATCGTTACATCATCTGATAATGTTATTAAACCTGTCAGAATAGTAACTCTGTATCTGTGAATGGAGGGTAAATTTCAAAGTGGCATTTTGAAATCTAGCTATGAATCTAGTGTTTTCAAAATAGATATATAGTGGACCCTGGACTTCAGAACTCAGCTCATTTCTGAGGGCTATTTATAGTTCTGGTTGTTGGTTAAAGGCTCAGACTCTTCTACGTAGCCTTCAAAATCTCTTTCCTCTACACAAGCAGATCTCAGTATTCGTAGACCCGCAATGGCCCAAGATTTCTCAACTAACCCCACACAGGTGAGGGTGTTATGATGTTCCTTCCAGAATTCTTTAAGGGTTAAATGTGTAACTGAGACCATACACACAAGAAGTTAGCATTCTGGTCAAAACCTAGGACTTACTTCAGCCATAAGTTAAAGCTAAAATTCCAGTCATAAACCAAGTTGTTGCTATGTCATGCCTGTCATAGCTCAAGGGTCCACTAAAACATTTGATATCAGTTCATGTCAAGTTCTAATCATCTGGGATATAGCTTTCTATTTTGAACTGTATTCCTTTTTTGCCACAGGTTGGCCATGGTAGCACAGGGGTAGTGAAAACCACCACTAAATCAAAGCCAACATGGGAAAGGAAAAGACTCACATTAACATCGTGGTCATCGGACACGTGGACTCCGGCAAGTCCACCACCACCAGCCATCTGATCTACAAATGTGGTGGCATCAGCAAAACAACCACTGAAAAATTTGAGAAGGAGGCTGCTGAGATGGGGAAGGGTTCCTTCAAGTATGCCTGGGTCTTGGACAAGCTGAAAGCTGAGCGTGAGCATAGTATCACCATTGATATCTCCCTTTGGAAATTTGAGACCAGTAAGTATTATGTGACCATAACTGATGCCACTAGACACAGAGACTTCATCAAAAACATGACTACAGACACATCTCAGGCTGACTGTGCTGTCCTGGTTATTGCTGCTGGTATTGGTGAATTCAAAGCTGGTATCTCCAAGAACAGGCAGATCCATGAGCAGGCCCTTCTGGCTTACACACTTGGTGTGAAACAACTAATTGTCAGTGTTACCAAAATGGATTCCACAGAGCCACCCTACAGCCAGAAAAAATAGAGGAAATTATTAAGGAAGTCAGCACCTACATTAAGAAAATTGGCTACAACCCTGAGACTGTAGCTTTTGTGCCAATTTCTAATTGGAATGGTGACAACATGCTGTAGCCAGGTGTTAACATGCCTTGGTTCAAAGGATGGCAGGTCACCTGAAAAGATGGCAATGACAGTGGAACCACCCTGCTTGAAGTTTTGGATTGCATCCTCCCACCCCTCACCCAACTGACAAGCCTTTGTGGCTGCCCCTCCAGAATGTCTACAAAGTTGGTGGCATTGGCACTGTCCCTGTGGGCTGAATGGAGACTTCTCAAATCCAGCATGGGAGTCAACTTTGCTTCAGTCAACAACACAACTGAAGTCAAGTCTGTTGAAATGCACCAGGAAGCTTTGAGTGAAGCTCTTCTTGGGGACAATGTGGGCTTCAATGACAAGAACATGTCAAACATGTCTGCCATGGCAATGTTGCCAGTGACAGTAAAAATGGCCCACCAATGGAAGCAACTGGTTTCACTGCTCAGGTGATTATCCTGAACCACTGTGGCCAGATCAGTGCTGTCTATACCCCTGTCCTGGATTGTCACTCAGCTCACATTGCTTGTAAGTTTTCTGAGCTGAAAGAAAAGATTGATTGCCAGTCTGGTAAAAAGCTGGAAGATGGGCCCAAGTTTTTGAAATCTAGTGATGCTGTCTTTGTTGACATGGTTCCAGGCAAGCCCATGTGTGTCGAGAGCTCTCTGACTACCCATCCGCCTCTGGATCATTTCGCTGTTCCTGATATGAGACAGACAGTTGTTGTGGGTGTCATCAAAGCTGTGGACAAGAAGGCTGCTGGAGCTAGCAAGGTCACCAAGTCTGCCCAGAAATCTCAGAAGGCAAAATGAATATTATCACTAACATCTGCCACCCCAGTCATAATCAGTGGCAGAAGACCAGTCTCAGAACTATTTCTCCCAATTGGCCGTTTAAGTTTCATTGTGAAAGACTGGTTAATGATAACAATGCATCATAAAACCTTCAGAAGGAAAGGAGAATGTTCTGTGGACCATTTGTGTGTGTGTGTGTGTGTGTGTGTGTGTGTGTGTGTGTGGCAGTTTTAAGTTATTAGTTTTTAAAAACAATACTTTTTAATGGAAACTTGATCAAAAATCTGTCACGGAATTTTGAGGCCCATTAAAACAAAGTTTAATGAGCAAAAAAAAATGTATTGAATAAAGGAATACTTTTTATTCAGCTGTTTTTACATTTGGAAGCAAATAAACTAAATTTAAATGCTAGTATTCTTGTTTAGAATTCCTAGGTGGCCATTCCAGTTTCTAAAACTACTACCAAGAAGGGCTGCACAATTTCTACCTCTTTAGGTTCTCATATGTTATAGATTATGAACATCTTGGAATTATTTTACATAGGGGTATGTAAATAACATGATGATATTTACAGGTAGTCTTTTCAGGTATAATCAGTAGCTTTCTATAAAATGTTTTTACAAGATAAACCACGGAATGACAAATAAATGGCCTTGGTAATCGACCGCAGCGTTCTTTTCTACCTAGTCCAGTGAAGTCTCATGAGTAGATAGAAGAAACTGAGTGATTTTGGCAGAGGCCTATGTGTCTCTGTGCTATAGATGTAGGGGTCACGTTATTACTGAATACAAATTTGACTTGATAGTCACAAAATCAAATTCAGTTAATTCAGCTGGAGCACTCTGTTTGAAGTTGTTCAAATTCTGAGGCTGAGAAATATTCTGATGGTAAAAGCATTATCATACTTATTGAAGAAAAATAAACTCACACATTGTTGAAAGTACTATTCATAAAGAGAATTAAAATTCTGAGACACTGGTAAAAACATTATTTTACTCAGTGACTTATTTTATACCATATGAAGTTTCATGTGTTCATTTTTTGGGAGATTTTTACTAAGAAATCTGATTAAAGATGGTGGAGTCAAAGTATTTAATTAAATTTCCCTCCATATAACCCCATAGGATGGTGTAACTATGGTAAATTGATAAAGACTTAACTACATTTCTTTTTCTTTTCTTTTTGTATCTTTCAGGGAAGGGTCTAATGGGTCTCCCCACTAGATTGGACTCATATTGATCCTCCTGTTTATAGCTTCCCAAGAGCTGGGATTATACGCTTTATGCCACCACACCCAGTCTCAACTGCTGTCTCAGCAAACCCTGCAGGTGGGTCTGTGCAGCAGGCCTGGGAATCAAACTCCCATCCCCTGCACCTGCTTTCAGGTGTTTTAATCCACTAAGCTATTTGGATAGACCTTTAACTAGATTTAGAATAGAGCAGGACTAATCAAAACAATTTTGACATTATTTGACCTCCTACGTCTTTTCATGTCTAGAGGATGTGCACTGCTGGGGCTTTCTTGTATTGCTCTTTTTCACTTACTGCGATTTAAGATGTGTTTCTGATATTTACGGCAAAGACTGTTTCCAGTAATACATGGTTATTCTACAAAATACATATATAACTTGATAAAATAAAGGAAATAGAGGCCTCAGGTGTAACTAACTCAGTGGCACAGTGTGTGCTTAGCATATCCAAGGTCCAGAGTTCAGTCTCTACCAGTACCAAAGCAGAGGTGAGGGGCAAAAGATAGAGAATAATAGAACTGAGAGCAACAGCCAAGAGACAAATGAAAGAAAGAAGAAAGAAAAAAAGTCATATCTAACACGTATAGAAATCTGCATGCATCAAAGTATTCTGTTTTATAAACTGTATTCCCAAACAACAATGAAAGAGTATACAGGAGGATGCATCTCCCTTCTTCAGTAAAGTAACTGAGACCCAAGGAGATGGGAAATTAATTTATCTAAGACCACAAAAATCAGTAGATGGGAAATCTGGCTATTAAGCCAAGTTGTTTTGTTTTGTTTTTTAGCTTCAGAGACTATCCTTAGGATTCCACCCCCACATTGATCTCTGATTATCAGGTTTCACAATAACATGACATTTAATTTCTGACTCTGGATTACTTCACCTAACATAATAGATAGACCATTCTTTTAATCATAAGAATTTTCTATTAGTCTGCTTATGGATGACTTAGTGTGCTTTCTTTTCTTTTTAAAAAGAAAACTTATGTATTTAATACAGCACCAACAGGGTCTTACTACATAGACTGGACTCGTGCTTCTCCTGTTTTCAGCCTCGCAAATGCTGGGATTACAGGCATGCACCACCATGCCCGGTCTCAATTATAGGTGCACTGAAAGTCTTATTCACTACATCATTCTTTTTTCTCTCATGAAAATTCAGAGAAGAAATTTCTCAGCATATCTGGGGGTCGGGCATTGCATGACACACCAAGGACCGAACCCCCACCCCTGCATGGCCTAAACAGGTGCTTTAATCTGCTGAGCTATCTGGCCAGCCCAGGATGAATTAGTATATAAACATAAATTCCAGTTTTATCTTTTTGCTGCAAATGAGCAAATTATCTCAGATCTTCTAAATATAAACATAATCAGATACTGGTCCACACTGTCTTAAACATAAATGTGGGATGCAGGAATACATAAAGAAATTTCTTCTCTGAATTTTCATGAGGAAAAAAAAGAATGATGTAATGAATGAGGCTTTCAATACACCTATGGGAAGCACCAGGATGAATTTTATATAGCTGCTATTTAGCATCTTTCAACCAAAATTGAGGATTTCAGGGCAAATGGTAATTAAATGAGAAGCCATCTACTCTCTTAGAGCTTAGAATAATACCCTTCAATCATAGGTAACCTAGTTCTATACAACAAAAGGTGTAATCTATCTGGAAGACAATATGAGTTTAACAGATTTAGGCATCTACCTCCACGCGTATTATTTTGCATTATTGAGTTGGTAAGCTCTAAGAAACATTGTTGTGTTAGAGTTACTCTTCAAAGATCAGAATGCCTATGTTTTGAGAGAGAGAGAAAAAAACTTAGCATATTTACATTTTAATATTGAAAAGTGGGTATCTAAGTAAGATCCTTGTCCCTTGTCCAAAGAAATGGACAAAGAATACTCTATGTTCACAGAGGGTGGACCATATAAGTTGATAATGGGCAGATCACTGCACAGAGCCAACAAGTGCTGAGGGAATGATTCTCAGCTAAAAGGGGAATCAGGGACAGGACCCCTTGCTTCGTTAAAAGAAAGCATGGTTGTGATTGTTTTTTGTAAGAAAAAAATATTCAAAATATGCATTGGCAATTATGAGAAGCATAACTTCCTGATAAATACTCCATAATGCATTAGGTACAAAATTAAGCAGCACCAAGCCCTTGAGGAGACCTTTCATATAGTCACTGGATATAAACCAATTAAATAAAATTAAACATCTGTTAAAAATAATTACTTTGGTTGAGAAGCAGTTGATTGTGGGCTGCAATAAATTGTGACAATAATTAGACTTGTAACAAGTCCAGCTGTTGATTAAATTCAGTCCTTCTTTGTGGTAAGAAAACAATCTCTGTTCTATTTTTCTTTTCTACTGAAGGTGATATGATCTGAACACTGTTTAGCATCTGTACGTTCAGGTTAAGAATAAGAGAAAAATTGGGCAAACCCCGCCCCCGCTTTACAGTGTGCGGAATTAACATTTTCTGTGTCACAGCATGCTTTCCTGGCTCATGCTATTTTTTCTAAGTATATTATGTGTAAAGCTATCTGTGAACATCTGTAGACAAAGTTTTTATTGAGGTTAAATAGATTAGCTACTCATTGTACTAAGGGTCAAAAGAGGAAAGAAGAATAAAAAGCAGAAAGTTACATCATTCCTAAAACTCTATAAAGTTTGAAGTAGTATTTTAGTGATTTATGTTACACTAGTTGCCCCTAAATCCCATTGACTTTATTCCTACTGTATTTGCTCTTATGTTCTTAAATTTTTTACTTCTTTTTATTATGGTAAGAACATTTAACATGACATTTATTTTTTAACAAAATTCTAGGTATACTATTGATTTATGCATAGATTGTTTTGCAGTTATTTATTTTCATCTTGCTTCACAAGAGAAGAATCATGTAGTAATTAATTTTCCCTCCCTAGCTTATTCCACTAAGATAATCTCAAGGTTTATCCATAATATTTTATCTGTCAGGATTTGTATCTCATAAAGACTGAGCAGGAAAGTAGGAAGTGGTATCAATCTCTTTTAAATTTTTCAGAGAATTTTGAGGCCAGAAAATTTGGGACACCACTTAGTTACGGAATAACACAGCAGAGGTTCTCTTATGTCTCTTATGTCTCTTACGTCCTTGAAGGAGTCACAGAGGAAAGGGATCAACAATGTATAGTGTGCCTAAGGAGAGTCACCTAGAGAGAAAACATTCTCTCAGGCTTTCACAGAGAGAAAACTGGTCAAGCAATAGCTGTGACTCATCCAGATGGCTAACACTGAAAAGATCTACAAGGTGCTGTACATGATTCCAGCATAAATCCTAAAGGATTTTACTGAACTTATCAGATAGCAAAAGTTACATTTGTAGTTATATAGGGCTTACTTTACCTTGGTCTTAACCATCCAACAGAAAAGTATAAATACGAAGTAAAAAAAAGTAAAGCTGTATTAATATGAAGATTTGTAAAAGGCTCAAGTCAGCAACATCAGAAAGTTGCCAGTTGTGCTGATAACTCACTAATATTATGGATTATTTGGGCTATATTGGATTATTTTGCTGAATTCAAGTACCTACATTTTTTAGACAGGCAACAAGTATGAAAAGGTCCCTTAAAGATGTCTCCAAATACAACTTCTCTGACAGCAATGGAACACCCATCTCTGACAAAACAAAATGGGAGATAGAAATAAAGAACCATTTTGTTGTGGGAAAAATATATACATATACACAAGCACATACATAAGATAGGACAGATGTACAGCTACATTCTCTTAGTTTAATGAGAACAAAACTTTGTACTAATATTGTTTAGACAAGATATCATGTCTGGGGCCTTCCACAAGTGCCACCTATCCAGCACCAAGACTGCCACGTGAGTCAGAGCTCCCTCCCCTACCTAAGCAGCTCAGCCTAACCAGCAGCTCAGACTGGACGAATAACATGCGGGCACACAGTCCAGCACCAAAGGTCACTGCTATACAGAATGATACAGACAAGGAACGAAATGCAATCTCAGGTCCCAAGCTCACCTCTAACAGATACAGGAGACACTACTGTACAAGAAAATGGGAATGAAGGAGGCTAAATCTCTGAATCGGTAGGTTCTGAAGTAGACAGACAAGTGCAGAAACATATAGAGCAATCCAGATCAGAGATAACATCTCAAGTAAAAAAAGAAATGCAAGAATTAATAGACTCTGAGGTGGAAAAACAACTGCAGAAATGTATACAGGAAACCAGAGGAGAAATAACCTCTAAAGTTAAAAAGACATCTCTAAATTAATAGCATCTAAAGTAGGGGAACAACTACAGAAAGGTAGAGAGGAGCACAGAGCATAAATAATCTGTGGACTAGAGAGAGAAAGGATAACTATAACGAGAGACTTCAGTACTACTAAAGAAGACACTGATAAAAAATTAAAGGAGAATAGAAAAATGATGGATTCCATAATTGAGCAATATAGGAAAGACATAGATCGCATGAAACAGTTTCAAAGGGATATACAAGAAAATAAAATCTCAATCACAAGCTGGCAAAACCGTATGAACGAAAGTGAAGATAGATTCTCAGATCCTGAAGACACAGTTGCACCTAGTGAAAAAGTAAGAAAGGATCTCTTAAAAACAACCAGGATGCAGGAAAAAATAATTCAACATCTGCAAGATGATGTAAAAATGAACAACGTGAGCTTAATAGGAATCAACAAAAAAGATATATCAACAAAAATGATATAAAAAGAATATGGGCAGAAGTAATAGCAGAAACTTCCCCAATCTGAGAAACCAATCAGACATTTAGTAACTGAAGCATATAGAACTCCAAATAACATCAACCTGACTAAAAACACACTCAGACATATAATAGTCAAGATCTCAGAAATGCAGCAGAAGAATAATACACGAAAAGTGCTGAAGAAAAGAAACAGATCACATTTAAAGGAAAACCCATCAGAATAACTGCAGATTTCTCTTCAAAAACCATGAAGTCAAGAAAAGCATGGAGCAGAATGTTTCAAGTCCTCCATGAAAACAAATTCCAACCCAGCCTGCTATACCCAGCAAAATTCTCCTTCAAGTATGAGTGAGAAGTGAAATACTTCCATGACAAGGAACAACTAAAGAATTTCATGAAATCAAAGCCAACCATACAAAGAAGTATACTAAAAAGTATTTTAGAGAGGGACCAAAATGATGTGAATTCAACAAATGAGAACAGAAAGAATGCACCAAATAGGGCAACCAACTAAACACAGAACAAAAAGGGGTAAACAGTAGTAAGTAAAACTCACGTCAATTGTGTCAATACATTTCAATTATAACCATCAATGGAAATGGATTCAATTCTCCAATTAAAATAAATATACTGGCAGAGTGGATAAGGAAATAAAATCTAACCATATGCTGCACAGAAGAAACACACTTAACTCATAAAGAAACTCACAAGCTAAAAGTGAAAGGATGGAAAACAATACCATGTGCCTCAGCATCTCACAAAAAAAGCAGGGTAACAATCTTATTTGCAAACACTCTAAACTTCAAACCAAGATTGGTCAAATGAAATAATGAAGGCCACTACATCCTCATTAGGGGAAACATTCAAGATGAAGAGGTTAACACTCATAAATGTGTATGCACCCAACACGAGAGCACCAAATTATATAAGACAAACCTTAATGGACTTGAAAAATCTATTATCCAATGCCACAATCTTAACAGGAGACCTTAATGCCCTTTTGTCCCAAAAGAATAGGTCAAGCAGACAAAGAAATCAGCAAAGTAGCAAAACTGAACCAGAACCTGGAACAACTGGACTTAGGGGACATACACAGTGTTCCACCCAACCACTTCAGAATACACATTTCTTTTACCTGCACATGGAACATTTTCTAAAATAGACTACATATTAGTCCATAGGTCATGCTTAAGTATATTCAAGAAAAAAGAAATTTTCCCATGCATACTATCTCACCACAATGCAATGAAATTGGAAATAAATGACAAAAGAAACCACAAGAAGGCCGGGCGTGGTGGCGCACGCCTGTAATCCCAGCACTCGGGAGGCTGAGGCACGAGGATCGGTTCGTGTTCGAGACCAGCCTGGGCTATGAAAGTGAGCTCAAGGCCAGCCTCAACTGCATAGCGAGACCCTGTCTCAAAAAGACAAAAAAAAAAAGAAAAAAAAGAAAAGAAACCACAAGAATCCCAGAAATAGCAGGAATTTAAATAACACCCTTCTAAGAAGCCAGTGGGTCACAGATGAAATGAAACAGTATCTACAATTTAATGAAAATTCAAATACAACTTAACAGAATTTATGGGATGCAATGAAAGCAGTTCTTAGGGGGAAACTTATAGCCTTAAATTCACATATTAAGAAGACACAACAGAAACAAGTAAATATTCTAATGCAACACCTAAACAGACTAGAAACGGAAGAGCAAATGAAATCAAAAGCCCGAAGATGGGAGGAAATCATAAAGATTAGGGCATAAATTAATTTAATTGAGACAACGAAAACAACACAAAGAATTAATGAATCAAAAAGCTCATTCTTTGATAGATGAAATAAAATTGATAAGCCCCTAGCTAACCTCATCAAAAGGAGGAAAGAAATGACTGAAATTCAAGAAATAAGGGACGAAAAGGGTGAAATTACTACAGACTCAGCAGAGATTCAGAAGATCATAAATAGCTATTTTGAGAGCCTTTACTCTCACAGAAGAAACAGACAAATTTGTAGAAAAGTATAAATTACCAAAACTGAATCAAGAAGATAGAGGAACTCTCAAGAACCCTCTCAATAACATCCAGTGAAATACAAAATGTAATAAAAAGCCTACTGACAAAGAAAAATCCAGGGCCTGATGGATTCACCACTGAATTCTACAAGAAATTTATAGAAGACATAAGCCCAATACTCCTCAGACTCTTCAATGAAATGGAAAAGGAAACTATACTACGAAAATCATTCCTAGAAGCAAGTATTACAGATACAAAAACCAGAAAGAGATGCAACTAAAAAAGAGAACTACAGATCAATTTCACTCATGAATATAGATGCAAAAATTCTCAATAAAATCCTCACCACTAGAATACAACAAATCATCAATCCGACCATGACCAAGTAGGGTTTACCCCAGGGATGCAAGGATGATTCAATATACACAAATCTATAAATGTCATACACTATATCAATAGAACCAAAGCCAAAAATCACATGATTGTTTCAACTGATGCAGAAAAGGCTTTTGACAAAGTTCAACACTCACTCATGTTCAAAGTCCTACAGAAACTTGGAATACAGGCCCTCCACCTCAAGCTGATAAAAGCCATCAATTATAATCCAACAGCTAACATAATTCTAAATGGGGAAAAACTGAAGCCTTTTACTCTCAAATCTGATACAAGACAAGAATGTCCTCTTTCACCACTCCTATTCAATATAGTTCTGGAATCATTAGCTACAGCCATTAGACAAGAAAGAGAAATAAGAGGAGTAAAAATAGGTAAAGAAGAAGTTAAATTATCAGTATTTGCAGATGACTTGATAATTTATTTGGAAGACCCCAAAAGCTCAACCAACAAGCTATTAGAATTAATACACAAATTCAGTAGCATCACAGGTTACAAGATCAACACACAAAAGTTAATGGCATTCCTCTATAAAAATAACAAATACATTAAGAGGGAAATTATAAAAATAATACCTTTTATGGCAGAACCAAAGAAAATGAAAAACTTGGGCATTAACCTAACTAAAGAAGTAAAAGAGCTTTAGAAATAAAACTACAGTACTCTGGAAAAAGAGATCCTAGAGGATTTCAGAAAATGCAAAGATATTCCCTGCTCCCGGATAGGAAAAACCAACATGGTGAAGATAGCCATACTCCTTAAAATGTTATAGAAATTTAATGCAATGCCTACCAAAATACCATCAAAATACCCCAAAGAACTGGAGAGGTCATTCCTAAAATTTATTTGGAACCAAAAAAGACTCAGAAATGCAAAGACAATCCTGGGCACCAAAGGTAAGGCAGGAGGCATGACGATTCCTGACCTAAAATTATACTACAGAGCTACTGTGATAAAATCAGCATTGTATTGGAAAAAAAAAAAAAAAAACAGACTGGAGGATCAATTGAATAGATTCAAAGATACAGATGTAAATACAAACACACTTAGCCACCTTATTTTTGACAAAGGGGCCAAACATGTTTCCTGGAAGAAAGATAGCCTCTTTAACAAATGGTGCTGGAAAAACTGGCTTTCCACATGTTGAAAACTAAAACTTGACCAAAGTCCATCACCATGCACTAAACTAAAATCAAAATGATTGAAGATCTAAATATTAAAAGAGAAACGCTAAATCTCCTAGAGGAGAACGTCAGAGGAAATCTTGAGGACATCGGGGTAGGCAAAGAGTTCTTGGGCAAAAACCAAAATTCATGTTTAACACTTGAAAGAATCAACAACTGGGAACTCCTCTTTCTGAGAAGTTTTTTTATGTCAAAAGAAATTACTGAAAGAGTGAAAACACAACCCACAAATTTCGAAAAGATTTTAACTCATAAGTATTCAGACAAAGGTCTTCTATCTAGAATTTATGAAGAACTAAAAATCTTAGGGTCCCAGAATTCTAAGATCCAATTCAGATATGCGCATCTCAGATGAACCCACATCTGTCAGAGAAAGAAATTCAACAAGCCTATAAATATATGAAGAAATACTCCATATCACTAGCTATTTGTGAAATGCAAATCAAAACAACACTTTGATACCATCTCACCCCAGAAAAAATGGCTACCATAAAGAAATCAACCAACAACAAATGTTAGAGAGGCTGTGGGGGAAAAGGAACCCTTCTCCACTGCTGGTGGGAATGTAGATTGGTGCAACCATTATGGAAAGCAGTGTGGAGGATCCTTAAAAAACTAGAACTGGAAATTCCATTCAATCCCGCTATCCCCCTACTGGGAATTTTCCCAGAAGAACTGAAAACATCATATCATAGTGATACCTGTGCACCTATGTTTATAACAGCACAATTTGTGATAGCCAAATCCTAGAAACAACTAAAATGCCCATCATCTGAAGAATGATTGAAAAAGATGTAGTATTTTCATAAAATTAAATATTACTCAGTTATAAGGAATGATAAACTAGAAGACTTCATATATAAATGGATGTATCTTGAGAGAATACTCATAAGTAAAATAAACCGCACTTACATAAGCAAATATCATATAGTCTTCCTAGTGTAAGAACTAAAAAGAAGAAATTAATTAATTAATTAATTAATTAATTAATTTTGGGGGTGTACCAGGAATCAATCTCAGGAACTTGTGTTTTCTGCATTCTCAACTCCTATAATTTTTTTAGAAGAATGACTTAAATACCAAATGAATTTGCAAGAGTTAAAAAGTTAATGTTTATTGATAGTGTTAATGTTTGTTTGATCAGTCTTACATGCCTGTGTCTGTTGATCTAAACTGATTTGATGATGGAAATATGTAATGCAACCATTGTTAAACTTTTCTTGTTTTGAAATTCTGTACTATATGTACTGTTACTTGTTACTGTTTTTTCTATCTTTGTTTCTGCTATTTTTACTCTTTAAAATAAAATTTTTTAAAAAGAGAATAGCATAAGGGAAAAGTAATACACAAAAATATAATGAATAAGAATTTTCTAAACCAATGGAAAAATATGGACCACCACATTTAGCACAAAGTCTTGCTGGCTTTAGTTCAGGTTGGCCTTGGGCTGTGGTGATCCTCTTGAATCAGTTTCCTGAGCACTGGGATTGCAAGTGTGCATGCATGGTTCTGTTAGGCATTTAGTTTTAAATGTTATTCAAATCTCCTGCTACAATTTTGTATATGCTTTGATTTCTAAATTTATATGTAAAAATGTGCAACAGTTTTTATCACGTTCTATAGGGGTTTATTAGAATATCAATGATAGATGAAAAATACCGATTCTATGTTAAGTCTAAGATGTTTGATATTCAGAAAGACAGTAACATTAAATTGAAGTACCTATGTTATAGAGTAATAGTACCACTTAAGCTTCTCTTCTGGAGGGTTAAGAATTTTAAATTTATAAACCAAAAAGTTAGAGAAAAGGTAGCCTCCAAAGATAGCCAATATTTTGGTCCTAGCTCTTCAAACTCAGTGAGGACTGAGAACATAACAAAACCTGTGCTGTAACATCCTATAACTCAGTTGTTTCCCAAATTTTCTGATCAAAGAAATTATGCGGCCACAGAGGAAAGGGATCAATGATGTGTAGTGTACCTAAACTCACCTAGAGAGAATACATTCTCTCAAACTTTTACAGAGAGAAAACTGGTCAAGCAATGGCCATGACTCACCCAGATAGCTGACACTTACAAAAGATGTACAAACTGCTGTACATGGTTTCAGGGTAAATCCTGAGAGGATTTGACTGACCTTGTCAGACTGGAGTATTTAAATATTTCCTTTTTAGCACTGGGGAAATAGCTCAGTAGAATGAGTGCTTGCCTGGCAAACAAAAGGACCTGAGTTCAGTCCCCAGTCCTGCAAAAAGTAAATAAATAAATAAATAAATATTTCCTTTTTAAAAAATGTATTTGGTACAGGGTTTCACTATGCAGCTTGGACTCATAGTGATCCTCCTGATCTCAGTCTCCCCAGCCTCTGGATTGCAGATGTGTGCCACCACACCTGGCTTCAGTGGCCTGCTTAGCATGCCTGCCACCAGGGCCAGCTCAGCACATTGTGCCAGGGATTGAACATTGTCCCTGCACTTACCTGGAAGGCACTTTACACTGTCGAGCTATCTCACCAGACTTCCTTTATGTGTTTTTTTTTTGATTGATTGATTGATTGATTGATTGATTGATATGCTTTAACTTCTTTCATTTTTACTAGTTATCAGATATACTTTTACATGTGGTATACAGAACTATCACAGGTACTAAGGTATTGAAGGTAAAGTTTTCAACTAATTATTCTAGATAACTAGTTCTTCTAATTAGCATCTGACAATGGAAAGGGAATCAGCCCTGAACATAAATTGAAACATTTTATAAAGACAAAACATACTCTAAAAGTGAAATAAATTAGAACTGCATGTGCAAACATCATATTGTCTCCTTAGTGTGAGAATCTGAAAGAGAAAAATGAAATCTGAACAGTACAATAGGTACAGGGGAAAAGGAATGAATTTATCCAGATGGAAAGAGTTCCTGAGTTGAGAAGGACAAGAGAGGGAATAGAAGGAAGAGATTTATCTATGTACATAAGCAGGATGGTTTGCACATCTGTACTGTGCATTTCAACTGGTCTATGAAAAGGAGCAGATAATACTTAATTTGTTTTATCTTCTTTTTTCAATTGTACATTTTTTCTTAATTTACGTTTCTTTCTTTTTTCTTTCTTCTTCCAATTTTACATGCATATATCTGGTAATGTGTATAACTGGTTGGAAGATAACACTATGTATTACAACAAATACTGCTAAATTCATATTACTTTGTTACGTGAAATTTTGTATCATGCATAATTTTTTTTTTGTTTTCATTATAATTTGTACTCCCTTTAGGAAAAAATAACATAAAAAGAAATGGAAAAGGAGTTTCAGGTTTTTTGTTTTGTTTTTTGTTTGTATTTTTATAAAAGGGCCCTGGGAAGGACACAAACATAATTCTGGGCTAGTCTCAGTTCTAGAATCTCAAATTCAATGAGATCAGCTAAGATGTCACATGGCTTTGTGTGTCCCATTCTCTTTGGCCAACTCTGATTTGGTTTCCTGGAAAAATGTGTAATCCCAGAGTGTCTATGGTAATATTTGAAGAGATTTTATTATTGGTGCCTCTAAATAAAGGGTGAGGCATCAGCTACAAATGTCATGAGGATAATATCTGGTGCCAGCTGTGCCACTTATAGCACATGCTGTTTCTAAGACCTTGCCCATGATTTCAAAAGAGCTCAGAACACTGAAATGCAACCCTGGATTTTTACCCATGTTATCCACCTTAGACTGACTATAAATGAGCTCAGTGATTGCAACAGAAAATACTGGTAGGAAAAATTATAGCATGATTTGCAACACAGAATCACTGGGACAGATTGTGCTCTTAGCTGTGCTACTTGGCAGGGTAGTCACTCAGAGCAGTGCCACTCTCTGCAAAGCTAGTTTTCTCTTTGTAAACTAAGACTAATAACTTCTATGCTTTCCCTCTAGGAAATGGAACAAACCTATGGCACGCAGGCTGCAGCAGGCTGTTTGTATCAATTGAAAGCTCTAAAAGCTTCCCTACCACTGTCTCAGGAGATCTGTGTAAACGTACAAGAGAATGTGTGGGAAGAAACCTCACAGACATTCCAGCAATATTGTAACACAAAAATCAGACTTCACAAACTATTTTTTGATAATATGCCTTCAAGTATAAATTTATGGATCATTTCATAATGTACCTCCAGCACAAGCTTGTTGACACTGCAGCACAGCTGTACAGGGAAAATGCCTTCTAGTTTCAAAAGAATATTTGCTAAATTCACTCTAGTCCCACCTGAAGAAATCTAAAACTGGAAATACCTATATGGAAATTCACATTGCCACAGATTAACAAACCAAACTGCACCTTAATTATCATTGTTTTCTTGAGCTATTTTACATCTCAGAATACATGAATGGGTTGCTATGTTTTGCAAACTAAATCCTTTTTTTTTTTTTTTATGTGTGGAGCTCTGGAATCAAATCTTTGTTAATAAATACATTAAAATTACTACCTTAAAATACCATGAGTTGTTCAGATAAGCTTAAGTATTCTGTCTGTATTTCAGTCTTAAAAAAGACTTCATTTTAAATGTACCATTCTTGGGGCAGCAAGATAGCTCCATGGACTAAGCACCTGCTTAGGCAAGCATAAGGACCAGGTTCAATCCCCAGCACGACATGCCACACTCACTACCCAAGGTGCACTGAATCAATTGCCAAGACTGGGCGTGGTAGTGCACACCTGTAATCCCAGTGCTGAGGAGGCTGAAAACAGTAGGATCACTATGAGTCCAGGCTATGCAATGACATCCTGTATCGAACACATTAAAAAAGAAAAAGAATTAAATATACCATTATCAAAATGAATCTATCCAGCCCATAAGTCAAATAATACAATTGCCCAATTTCCTCAATAAGTACCAAATTAGAAAAACCTTTAGGAATATAACTCATTGTCTCTGATTAGAACTCATTATATAACTATTCTTATAACACATTGGGAATTCAGACAAATAAAATTAAAACATCAATAAACATCACTATAAAAATATGTGAAGTAGAAGAAAAAAATACTCAACTCTCCAAAGAATATTTTCACAGTTTAAAAATAGACAAAGTTATAGCTAGTAACTGAATCCTCTCATCAATAACAGGGAAAGGAAAAATAAGCAATGAAATTATTATAATCATTTTCTTTAAAAAAAAAAAAAGGCACAAATACCACTTTCACACGTACCAAAGAAAGCTTGAGATTTCAGTGTAGTAGCAGTGATGATCCAACCACTAATTTGTTATTTTTAACATATTTTTAAATTAATTTCTTTGAAGACATGGTGGCTGAGAAGCACCTCATCCCTGATGGCTGTGGGGTGAAATACATCCCGAATCGCGGTTCCCTGGACAAGTGGTGAGTCCTGCACTCCTGAAGGCTTCCACTGTGCCACCCCCCAACAAATTCATGAATAAATGTTCTTTGCTCTAAAAAAAAATTAATTGCATCAAGTTCCTGTCACTCTTCTAAAAATCATCTGGCATTATTATTGCACGTCACAACTAACTCTACTTTGAGACCTGTTTCTAGAATTTTCCAGCGCTGCTGAAATCACTGAATATATTAAGCATGCCCCTGCACCAAAAGTGGGTAATATTAGAAGGAAATACAACTGCTGGGTTTCTTTATAGATCTACTCACGGTGGACAGATCACATGGCATAATTAAATAAAATGAATAGGATATTTTAAGGAATAATAATTCACACACAGAATATTTGGGTGATTGAGATACAATTCTGCTTCCCACAGCTCAAATGCTGGGGCACCTGAAACCTGGCATGTGTTTCCACTTGTTATTTGATGATATAGTGATGTGAGGTATATAAACGTGATCATCCTAACTTGGGATCCACAGAAATGCAGATTACTGTAATCTTACCCATTTTAAATGGAATCATGACATAATAGGAACTCATCGAGTGTCTGTGATAAGTAAGAGAAATGAAATGAAATAAACCAGGTTTAGGTTAGGCACCTAAGCATGAAAAACTTACTCTGCTGCAGTAATATAATTATTCATTCTGTGTAAGGGAAAATACAGGCAGAAAAATTGTCTTGAGCCTGTGAAATAACTCTGCAGCACAAGAGTCACAGTAAAGCATAGCAGCACTTCAAAATAAAGACACCTTCCTACAAAGAATTTACTGTAAGACAAAGTTTTAATTATACGATTCAAGCTCTCTATAACACTAGGAATTATTTGCTTTTTAGATGAAGCAGACTATTAGAAGGTAAAGCAGGCCATGACGAGACAACAAAGGTAAAGAAAACCTTACTGAAATTACAAACACAACAAGTAACTTAAAATTTTTACTGGGCTTAAGCTTAGATTATTTTGAAACCTCTTGATGTATTGAACAAAGGGGAGGCTTTAATTCAGAGAGAACCTTATCCAATTGTAATATCTTTTCTCCCAGAAAAAAGTAGCTCATTTAAATCAACATAAGTGGTCCAGCAAGATGGTTCAGTGGTCTAAAGCGCCTGCTTAGGAAACCTTAGGCAACTGCAGGAATTCCGGTTCGATCCACGGCACCACATGCCATGCCACCTGCACCCTCAGGGCAGGCTAAGACTGCCATAATAAAAATAAAAATAAAAATAAATCAACATAAGTGCTAAATATTTTTTCGGGATACGATATCACAAATCTACCTGTTTAATTTTGTACCCATTTAATACATCACAGTTTAATATCTAGTAGGGAAAATGTCCCCTAAATTTTGTTTTCAAAATATTTTAAATGACTAGTTTCACTATTCACTTCTCCACATTAACTATATAGTTTCTTTATTAAATTTAATCCACAACAAATTTTATTGAGACTTTTCCTGAAAATGCATTAAAGGTATTTATCAATTTTAAAACTCGAATATACACCAAAATGAAGAAATGGTCCACAAGGAAAGATCCAGAGTACTGGTGGTGGTTATTTTCAAGTGATGATTATTCTAAATTTCTTTATACAATTTTGGGGTTTTCAGAGCTCCTGCTACAGACAATGTTTCTTGTTATAACTAGGACTACCTAGACAACAGAGTACAAAACTATATACCTAGCACTGCGTATAAATGAGGCAGAGACACCCAACTTATTGCTAAGATGCTGCCAGAATTGAGATGATAGAATTTATAGTAACTAATGGTGGAATGAGTTGTAGGGACAGAAAAATATTAATTCCCTTATATTTGACAAGAGACAACTGTCATATTTTTTGTATCTTTAATACAAATACAGATTTAATTAGAAATTTAAAATCACACACACACACACACACACACACACACACACACACACACACACCAGAGATTGAACTCCAAGACCTTGTGCTTGCCAGGCAGGAACTTAAATCAGTAAAGTATTTCCTTAGACCTAAAATATATTTCTGGGAAAAAAAAAAAAAAAAAAAAAAACAGGATATGCATTTGAAGAAGAAATAACGTAATTTAGCTCTAACATCTACTGGCTAAGCACACTCTGTCCCATTTCATCCTTCTCCACGCCTTGAGATGGGAATTATCATCTCCACACTACATTATCCCCACGTATTACGCTATGGAGAAAAGCACAGCGAGCCACGAAACACATCAAGTTGGTGATTTTAACCTATGTGTATCCGATTCCACAGAAAATTACCTGAATACTCCCTTCTGAGTAAGCATTCACAACACCTCACAGCTGTATCCATGATAGGTGCAATAGGACACAAAAGTCTCTTTCTGGAATGTCCATTAACCAATCTTTGAATTATAGTTTATAGTAAATTTTAATATCAGTTTTCCTAGTTAAGCAAATGTAACATCTAGAGATTTCATTTTTTTCTTTTTCTCTGACTTTTATTTTATTTATTTACTCATTCATTCGTTTTTTTTTTTTTGAGACAGGGTCTCGCTGTACAGTTCAGGCTGGCCTTGAGCTCAGTTTTGTAGCCCAGGCTCGAACTGTCACCAATCCTCCTGCCTCAGCCTCCCGAGTGCTGGGATTACAGGCGTGTGCCACCACACCGGGCTTTTTTTTTTGTCTTTTTGAGACAGGGTCTTATGATGAAATTCAGGCTAGTCTTGAGCTGATTTTGTAGCTCACACTGATGTCCAACTCACACTGGTCGTCCTGTCTCTGTTATCACCACCACTGAGAGAAAAAGAGCTGTTATCCTGTCACCCTACAAGAAGGAATCCCTAGACCCAGCCCAAGGATTTCGAAGGACACTGCTCCGCTTCAAAGGCTCCTGACCATGAGGCTTGTGTTGTCCTACCAGTGGGTGACATTTCACGAAAGTGCCTTGTTGAATAACCTTAGATAGCCTAAACTGTCTTAAGCCTAAATATATTAAGAAAGAGTTCTTCTCTTTCTTAGTTTAACAGTAGAAAAAACTATGTTGGGTATGTACATCTTAATAAAGTAGAGTTACTTAGCATATAGTGTATTTAGAGAGGCTCACTTTAGCAAAGAAAACTGTTATGCCATAGTAAATAACAAGCCAGAGCATCAATTTGACAAATGTTCGAAAATTAAGTATACAAAAATTTAAATAAGATAAACTTGAAAACACAAAGTATTCGCAATAATTGTCTTACAGGATGGCTTTGTTTATGTCTATATGTCACTCTTACAGTTTTGTTCTCTTTGCATAATGAATTTGTGGTATTTCGGTAATAAAAACAAACACATCTTAACTTGAAAGTAAATACAACTATGATGTTCAGTACTTTTAGAACCTTGAGACTTTTTTCACATACATAGATGGTATAAAATAAAAATCATTAAGCAACACATGAAAGAAAGTTGCAGACCATCACTTCCCATCGAGCTACAGACATGCAGAAGGAAAGAGCTACTTGACAGAATACAGTTCTTGGAAATTAGTCTTCCTTTGCTACTGAAGGGGAATTGGCTGTAGGGCTTCTAGGACCCCAGTGGATAACAAAATCCAAACATGATCAAATCCCTTTTAAGATGGTGTTTTTGGTATATAGCTTGTACAAATGCTCCTGTATATTTGACGTCATGCCTAGAGGACTTATTAAGCCCAATGTAAATAAAAATGCTATAAAAGAGTTGTTGTACTATATTGTGTAGGGAATAATAGCAAGAGAGCCTATCTGTACTTAATACAGTTGCATTGTTTCCTGATCATTTTTGATTCACAGTTGGTTGAATCTGACACCATGAAACCTGTGGATATGGAGGCCCAGCTGTACTCATTTGTGATTTATATCTCTCCTCGCTTCTGCTAAAACTTTTAGGCTGTTTATAAAATTCAGTGAGGGCAAAGGGGGACCACTTCTGACAAACCTCCACAGAGCACACAGGTGAACTTGGAATCCATCAATCACAATGTTTTAATGATGTTCTATTTTCATGTCTCCCTGTGAATATCTGCCACACTTACAACTGCATGGAGTTACGAGTCAAGGCAATGTTACATACTGACAGCACTGTGAAAGCAGTAATTGTGCTGCGAGGTGAAAACAAACCAGCACTGATACTTGACATCACTTGAACTCACCTACTCTGCTATACTTCCTTGTTAGAAAGGCTGAAAAATAATGTCTAATGAATCCTTTTCTTTCCCTGCTAGTCTACGAGCACTCACCAAAGGCAGTAAAGACTTTACGCTTCCCGGCGCTTTCAGGTATGACAAAGAAAAGAACAAGAGCGTTCTGTACTGGAGATGCACAAAGGACAATGGACAGACAACTATGCATTCCATGGCCAAGGGCTATGGGCCAGGCCACACTGTCACTCCGTGTGCATGTAGGCATGCGTAATAAACCATGAAAATGCCAGACCCCCACCAACAGCTCTTACAAATAATATCAAACTTCCAAAGGTGTCCATGACATTTCAATGAGCCTGAGATGGAATTACTCTAATAAAGGTCATGCACTTACACTCAAATTTAAATTAATACAAAACGCAGGTGTATCAGAGTATGGCTGAAAATTAGAGGCGATGTAACTCCGCATTGCAGCATTTGCACGGCTTGCACAAGTAAGGTTCTGGGTTCAACCCCCTAATGCATGTATGATATGGATAGATTGGCCATATAATGAATAAATTAACCTAAAAATTAGGAAGTAGAACTTAACTAGGAAAGTGTAGTAAGCAATACACATTAGCTTGGAAGTCCGTGGGTAAGTTGTTTTACCTTTCAGGGCTCAGTTTCTTCACCTGTAATTTTGAGAAGGCGATGGTGCTGATACCTTCCTCATGAAGTTGTTAAGACTTAAAACAAAGTAACGAAAGTGTAGCCCTTAGCATAACACCTATGCGCATCTCTACAATCCAGCACAATAATAGGGGCATAAGCAAGTTATGTTCTTCTGCAAGGGCATCTCATTTTTCTCTTTAACATGGAGAATAGTCTAAATGAACTACTGCAATGCCAGCCAGTATATTTACAAACATTCAGAGAGCTAGTTTACATCCAGCAATCCTGCAAAACCATTTAAAATGACTAGCAAATTGTCTAGGGACCCAACCAGGCAATAGAGGAGATGATAGCAGAACCCAGAGGCACCGCTCCCTAACAAGCAGCTTGAACGTTCAGCCAGGATAATGCGCTTCCAATGAATGGAGGTCAAATGAGTAACACAATTTTTAAAATGCTAATGGGAAAATGGGCAGTGAATGTAGAAAATCGAACGGAGAAGCTCCATGTTTCCAAGCCCTTGAACTGGAAGCACAACTACGTGGAAGATACTGCTGAGCTAAGTGATTCTCGACAAGGGAAATACTTAGCCCCTACAACTACGTCCAGTGAGTGAGAAGAACCAAACATTCATCGAGCTGATAAGGCTCTCTGCTGAGCATCTTTCTGACAAGATCTTAGTTACTGCAGAAAAACCACACGTCTCACCAAGGAAACACTGACACGTTAGCTGCCCCCGCTAAGGACCTAAGCAGAACACTGGGTGACCTGATCGGGGTAGGGCTCCAGTTCCTTGTTTGTCAGGATTCTCTGCTTCAGTGAAGCCACTAGCAACTGTAAGTGCTGTAAACCATGAGCTTCCATAAATAACCTCATTTTAATTTCGCAACTGTTACAACTTTCAGATCAAAAATGGAGATCTCCCAATTCTTCTATGCAGTTCACTGGTTAATTTCATGAATTGATTCAGTTAGGTCACCAAATTGTTCTGTGTAAAAATAAAATGGTACTTTGATAATACATTTGAAAATGCACAGAATGTTAATGCTGGAAACATTGCAGTCCCTAATGACCTAATGATGTCGGCACACTCAGGCAAAGGACTTTTATCCAGAACGTAAAAAGAACTGAAAAACTCTAAGCCCCAAATTCAAAGACCCAACCTAGAAATGGGCCTCTGACATGAACACAGAATTCTCAGATGAAGAAATGCCAATGGCAAATAAATATATCAAAAGATGTTCAACATCATTGGTCATTTGAGAAATGCAAATTAGAATAATCCTGAGAGTCCACTGCACTCTAGAAAGAATGGCTATCATCAAGAAGTCAACCAATAGCAAATGCTGGAGAAGCCATGGGGAATGTGAAACCTTCTCCTCTCCTAGTTGGAATGCAGACTGGTGTCTCCACTCTGGAAATCAGTGTGGACATTTCTCAAAATCCAGGATTAGTGGTCCCATTCAACCAGCTATTTCCCTCTGGGTAGTGACAAATTTAAAACATAATACTACAGTGACACATATGCACTCATGATTTTACAGCAATGCCATTTATAATAGCCAGATGTTGGAAATAACCCAAATGCCTATTAACCAAGGAATGGATTAAAAGATGTAGTCTTTTCCTACAGTGGAGTACTACTCAGCCATAAAGAAGGATAAACCTGAGACTTTATAGGTAAATGGATGCAACATCAGACCATGCTGATAAGTGAAATAAATCAGACTCACTTGTACAAGCATCATATTGTTTTCCTGGTGTGACAAATCAAAAGAGTAAAAATAAAGTCTAAAATATACAATAATTTTTGTGAGATGGGAGGAAATAGTTTAAGTGGAAAAAAGAACTGGATGGGGAAAGGCAAAAGAAAGGAAGAAAAAGGATAAAAATGTAATTCAGCAACACTATTAGTTGATTGATCACAGAAATTTTATGCCCATATCTTGTACTCTGAGTAACTATTTTGATGATGACCATCTGCAGCATGTTAACTACTGTGATTCTCCTAATAGTTTGTTAAGAAATTCTTTTTCACTTTTTTTTCCATAAAATGCATACAATGTGGCACGGAGAGGTCGTTACTTGACCAAATTTTCACAACAGATTAATTGCTTTCTTTTCATACATATGAATATATATGCATAATCCACAAAATATTGGGCCTCGTTCTAGTACTGTCGTATGACATGCTCTGGTAACACCGGTCTCCCTAGGTAACTCCCTGTTCCGCCTGTCCCCTCCCTGCCCGCCCTCCCCGTCTCTTCCTCTCTGTCTCCTCCGCTCCTTTAGCGGTCTCCCTGCTTTCCCTTCTTCCCTCCAGTTTCCATCGAGCAGACATCTGATGCTCGTCTTCCTGAGGCTGGCTTATGGGGCCTCACGTCATGGTTCCAAACTAATTTCTAAGTGAACAAGTGACAACAGCAATGAGCCCTTTGGTGCTCTACTAGGTGTTGGCAATAGTTCTAAACTATGACACTCTTGATTTCCTTTAAGTAAAATGTGATACCAGCCTCCAGTGGATACAGTGGAGCCGTGTGTAAAGGCAGAAATTGGCTGGCAAAGCCTGTCCTTGTCACTCTGCTCCCTCTCTTTACCTTCCTTCCTTCTTTCTATCTCCAACTATGGCCTGGATGACACCTTTGCAAATCCTCGGGCTTTGCTGAAGCGGGACCAGGTACCTTCACACCTATCATCACTTCTGTTCCTGTTGCTACCGTGGAACTCCTTGCCTGTGTGTCTCTCCTCCTTTGGGATCTCAGGATGCACACTTTGGGGTGCAGGCTCCTGGGCTATGCACTTTCTTCCTGCCCCTGTGTGCACAGAACTCCACTAAATTTTCTAGGGTCTTTTCTGCCTGGAGCCAAAGCTGTGGACAACTCTATTAAATGCTCCGCATGTCTTAACAAATCTATTTTTATTTTGAAATATATCAAAGCATAGAAATATAGATTGTCTGGTTCCAAATGTCAATCCTATTTTATAGTTGAGCCCTTCTTAGCATGGCTGTCTGCTGGACAGACAAAATAAATGGAAGCTGTTCCTTCTGGGACGTCATTATGCTGATGGGACCCGAGGGCTGTCCAGAGGCTTCTGTAGCCTGGGCACACTCAGGTCCTTGCAGTTGCCTTTGGGAGAGGAGGACCACTGAAAAGCCAGCTTAAGTACTTCAGCAGAAAGCAGTAGCCCAAAAGGAATCTCCTCAATTTTTACTAGCTTTTATTTTCACAAACACTAGAAGCGCGAAGCAGTGCTTTTTGTCCACATTATAGTCCGTACAGGACATGAATACTAAGCCTTTTCCCCTGGAGCTCTTCAGTTCGCCTTTATCCAGTGCTTCTCACTGACCTTGGGAAAAGGCCCTGTTGTGGTTCAGACCTTTAGTGAGCTCTGGGCCTCACTTGTTAGGGAGGCGATTGGGTCGCGCAAGCGTGTGTGTCTCAGCAAATTAGTCCTCCATGGTCTCCCAGCTGGCTTGCTGTTAGGGGATGGACAGTGAGGTAGAGGCGGTCACTAGTGCCACCTGGAAAGATGAACCTGGTTCCCTGGTTTGTTCTTTCTCTCTCTGTACACTAAAACGTAGTGAGCATTACTGGGCTCCATTCCCCTGAGCCAAGACTGGCTCTCCCAGTCCCTATGACAACTGAAAAGTCTCCTGAAAATACACACATTCTCAACCCCTGCTAGGAAGGAAGAAGCCTCTCTGAGAAGCAATCTTTCCTCATCCCCTCCTCCACAATTTCTCCCTTCCCGCACTTTCCTGAGCTAGGGCAGGTGGACCCTCCCCTGGCTCCATCTCTGTGCATTTCTCCTGCACTGACCTTAACACGGTGTCACAGTTTTCATTCTGTGCATCTGCCCCCCCCACTGCTCCCCGCTCTGCCTGTGACTATCGTAGGGGAAGGGCTTCTCCCTGAACCCATGCGTCCTACCAAGTGCTCGGTTAGTATCAGACCCCTCAACAGAATTAAAATCATAGAAGACTTTGTCAAAGAGGGAAACTGTGTTGGAGATGCACAAAACTTGGGGGCTTCTACTCCTTGACTCCTTGAAACTATCTGTAAATTTTCAATTTTGTAGAACCTTTGTAAAGTTATTTTCTTCTTTTATATAACATGTCCTTGGCCTGTCTTTTTTTAGACATCTTTGCTACTACATTAATAGGAGAAAAAACAAAAAACAAACATGACTCCGTCATCAGTCATAAATACATTCAAAGTAGTTATACTCTCCCCAAAATACTTGCATAGCCCAACTAGTTGTTCAGTGAGAAATAATAACCTGTATTTCATATTCAGGGAATTTCAGATCCTAACACCAGACCTAAGGAACAGTGTAGCAAAGGTCTTATCAGGGTCTGTAAAATACCAGAGACACACCTGAAGTATAAAGACACAGAAAGGCACCCATGGGCCCTTCGTAGTGTGGCATTTTCGTATGGCTCAATTTATTAAACTTTACGGGTTAACTCCCTCATAAGTAACTTAAATCATGGCTTCGGAGTTCGGGTCAGGGCTGTCTCATGCACACCCGGGCTCTGAGTCACCATGCTCAGCCATTACCCACACATGTAAGATCAGTTTCTTTTCCCACAAAATTAAAGACCCTTAAATACAAACTGATCTCTCCTATCACTGCCTCACAGTCACAGAGTACGTGGTCTTCACCTGTCCCTGTGTCGTGACTGCTTGCCCAAGGACAAGGTTTAGGAAGGAGGACACTGCTGATACCTACAACACACATATGACGCGTTTCCACGAGAACATTTAATTCTCATGACAAACATATCCGCGTTTTCAGATAAGAATATCAAGATTTCAAGGTTAAATCCTCCGTCAAATATCTGTCTCACTCTAACGTCATGCAAGAAAGAATGGGATTCCATGCAAAGAAGACCTATTGTTCCATACTGTCACCAGTATAATTTTAAAAAATAAATAAAATAAAGACAGCATTAGAAGAACTTGAATTTTCCAAAGTGTAGAAATATGGGATCAGCCACATATACAAATATCAAATATCAAGTAAAATCACCAATTCCACTGGAACAATCTCTTGGCCTGCCAGTGAAATTCAAGTGATAGAGTATTGTCCAAATAAAAAGAGAAAATGAAACTCCCACTGTTTGTTTCTATGTTATTTTCAAAACTCAGAATAAATCTAAGAAGGTGTCTGTCATCTTTTGTTCTTCATCTTCAAACAAATTCTTGCCTATCAACCAATACTCAAGAAAAATTTCATGATTTATAATTATTTTGAATTCTGCAAATAGAACTAGCGGTTCCATCATCTTGTTTTTTGTGCTTTATAAGTCTTTCTTAATCAGTAAAGATTAGTGACAATACGTTTTGTACCAGTAGTGACAAAACTGTCATGTATTTAGTGCATTTCATTATATTTTCAAGCACTAAGCTCTGAGATTATTAAACTAGATTCTCTGCCACTGGGAAATCTGGTAACTTTTTCTAATTAGCAATGACAAAAGAAGGTAAAAGTAAGTAGGCTTCATGGTCCAAATGCACTCTGAAGGTAACATCTTCTAAGAGTCAGGGAAAACACACGCGCACGCGCACACACACACGCACATGCACACACACACACACACACACACGCACACACACACACACACACACACACACACACACACACGATTTCACTTTACCAAGCAGTATAAAGCAGGAATTCAATAGAAAGCAATTCTAGGTGCAGTCTCTCCTTCTTCTCTCCTTTTATACTTTGAGGTGCTATTTTAACATGACTGCATTCAAAATAATCACTGAAAAAAAAGTGACACATTTTGTATTCACTGATGAAATCAATCAGACTCCTTGGCTAATAGTTCCAACAAAACAAATTATGCATTATTATTTTTACTTTCACTACACAATGAGGCTTGAAACGAAACCCACTTGTACCCCCTATGCCAGTGTGTCTTATCCCTGGTTAGAGACTTAAGAGGGGACTTTTATCAGCAGGTTTCTGACCAGCACAGGTCTACCTCGGTGGACAGGGTCAAGAGGACTGGGTTAAGTGTGTGCAGGTGCTTGAGGCGCTCTTCTTAGCCTGAAGACAAGGGTTACCTCCTGCATTCTGTGCCTTCAAAAGAAATACATGATGCAAAGGAGAAAATAATCCCTCACGTAGGGTTTTTAAACCATACTGAAGTCTACACGTGTCTCAAATCCACATTTTCCACAGAGAAAATGAGAGGAATTATTTCTTAATTTCTCTTTTCCCTGTCTTTCCCATAAATATCACCAAACTGAATATGGGCAAAATTAGATTCAAGTTAGCATTTTTCCTAAGCCACTGGAATCATATTTTTTCCTAGAAATCATAACAATATCATTGCGCTACATGCTAGAAACAGTTTTAAATGCTCTCATAGTAACTCACATACTTGTCATTAAATAAGTGATCTCTGAGTTCCTTTTTCAGTATAGGACAAGTAACTCAGTTGCCAGGATCTCAAGATGTGTTACTCAATAAATTATCCATTTGTCTAAGATGGAAGTGAAGAAACCCTACAGGTGAAAGGAATTGGGATGTTCAGAATTAGTTGCTGTGAGGTAGAGCTATTATTATCAAAGTGCAGGATGTGAGTTTCCCTTTTTGTAGTAATATGGCTGAGAGATGTAAGTGGGTTGAGACTGGGGAAAATATGCAGCCAAAGTGATGTGTCTTCCAATAAATAGTACTTTGGCTATGGAAAAGAAAGAAAGAAAGAAAGAAAGAAAGAAAGAAAGAAAGAAAGAGAGAGAGAGAGAGAGAGAGAGAGAGAGAGAGAGAAAGAAAGAAAGAAAACCTGAAGCACAGAGATTTGCTCTCAGGCACACAGAAGGGTCAGTCAGGACACAAACCCAGAGAGTGCAGTCCCAGAGAAACTTGCCCCTGCTGGTAAGGACTACAGATCTCTCTTCAGGGTCTGGCCTATCTCTGCGGCTCCCTCCCAGCCACCCTGGCTTCTTTCAGTCCATGTTCTTCTGGCGTAGGGCAATTGTATTCATGGTTTGTTCTTTCAGGATCACTCTTTTCTCACCTTCTACTGAATCTCAGCTCATGGTTCTCTTTCTGAGAAGTAGCCTCCCTTGGCCTCCCTAACTACCTTCTGCCCCCGATAGGAGGTTCTGCCAGCACCACGTTGCTCCATTGGAGAACAAGGTGACCTTTGTCTGCATACTCATGTGTCTAATGGCAGTTTTCTGCAATGAACAATCCATTCTAGGAACTGGGTCTGCTTCCCCTATGTGTCTGCCAGTGCATGTATGGAGGAAGAAATAGACTCCCTCCCCAGCCTCTGCACAGAAGAGTGCTCCAGCTAAGACTTCACGCAGTTGGACAACTGTTAATGTACAAAGCAGGGCTGAAGGAGAGGGAAGGTGTCAGACAAAGGACATTAGGGAAGCAAAGAACATGGACATCCCTCATCCAGTTCACCAGCAATCACTAAGCACCTCCCTGTTGAGCACCAAGCAATACAGAAGTGATGAGAAGAGAAGTTCTGAAAAGAAAACATTCTGTTACAAGTAGTCAAATAAATCCAATGCAACTTAAGGACAATGCACCAAGGGAAGAATGCAGAGCAATGAACCAACTCTACAGGGCTCACAGTAAGTTAGGAATGCCTTCGGTGGCAAAGACATCTGTAGCTAAATCAGAGAAGGAAAGAAATGCATTGTTCAGAATGGTTTGAAAGGACTGACAAAATCTTGTGTTCCAAGCAAAAGATGCAAAGAGAACTCTGTACTTTAAAAGTGAAAGAAGAATATTACTGATGCTAAGGAAGAGTCTATGTGTAAGTGGGAACTGGGATCAGCTCTACAAAAGGTAAATCAGGCGAGTAGGTCCCAGGTGTGGAGCCATTCAAGCCGTTGGAAACACAAGTCTTGTCACCCTCTCTGCTGAACACAAAACCACAAGGCTTACTATTTGCCCAACTGGGTTTTACTCTTGCTTAGCGAATCTTCTCTATGCCTCCATTCCTCCATTTTGGAATGGGAATATTTAAACAATACCTTTGTGTGATGTGTTATCAAAATAGAAATGTGGAGATAAGAATTTTTAAAATATTAAAGTGAAAGACATTTCCATTAATTCCCCTGGAAACATTCTTTGTCACTTGGGAACGCTTATCCCATCTTATTTTTTTTTTTTTCACCATGTTTGAAAGCAGTACTAGAGTCTTTCTATGGATGTCTTTGCATAACAGAGTTAATGTCCCAAATTAATTCAAAATATTTATTATGGTAATTTCTATCAAATAAAAATATACACAGTTTGTCTTCATCCAGTTTATCATCAGATCTGGCACTGTGAGACTTCCACTTCTTTCTCAAGCTCCAAATCACCACGGAAAGTAAACATTCTTAGTTGATTCAGAATATCAAGGCAGCCACAATACCACAAACAAAGATATTTAGGAATGAGGACAGATCTCCAAAACTGGCAACAGTGATGGAATAAATAGGCTCAAAGCAAGGGGACAATTTTTAGGGAGATTAATGTTGGTGTAGTTTTAAAATTTTATTTTAAGGGAGCTGGGGAGATGGCTCCGAAGCACAAGTGCCTGCTGGGCAAGTGCAAGGTTGTGAATTTGAACCCCAGTCCCACAAAAAAAAAAAAAAAAAAAAAAAAGTAAAATTTTATTTTAAAAGAAAAAAGAACCAAAATTTCTAAACAATATGATAGAAGAATAACAATGGTTAATACACTGTATATTGTTATCTTCACAGCAGTTACCCAGAGTATAACATATAAGCATAAAAATGTCCAAATAATATTAGTACAACCCTTTCCCCTTTTAATAAACCAAGAGAAATTAGTAGTGTAACTATCTTAACTATTACATATATATAAGGAGACACTGAATTCAGATTTTGGAGTAATGCTGAAACTGTCCAGACTTTGGGGAAGTTCATGCATCTACAGAATTATAAAGCATGTTGGGCAAAATTATGATTTTGAGTTTATGTGGAGATACAGATTGGTTTAAGGTGAGAGGGTTGGCTATTAACTTGACAAGGAATGGAATACCACAGTCAAGCTGTATTGGCTTCAGAGTCTCCAAAGGATGACTATATCACACTTCTGGGTAGTTCTGGGCAAGTTACTGAGTTGTGGCTATGGCAGTGCATCCGGGCCCTGGCTTGTCTTCCTCTAACACCATCCCATGCTCTGCTGCTCACTCTCCATGAGGTGAACAACATTCCTCTACCAACCCCCCCCACCATGATGCAGCTTCTGTGCTTCGGAGTCAGCTGGCCACTGACTGAACCTTCTGAAACGATGAAACAGTTAAGCCATTTCCTTCTTTAACTTCTAAGTGTCAAGCACTTGGTCCCAGAAACAAGAGAGCTCATAATACAGCAGGTTTCTGTGCCTTAAAGATTTCCATATGCCTTCTCTGTCTCATACAGGATGACCA
This sequence comes from Myocastor coypus, assembly GCA_004027025.1. Classification (NCBI taxonomy): domain Eukaryota; kingdom Metazoa; phylum Chordata; class Mammalia; order Rodentia; family Myocastoridae; genus Myocastor; species Myocastor coypus. The sequence continues at coordinate 896 of PVJA010007141.1, read as the reverse complement.
TACAAAGCTCTTCAGAAGCAAAGTACATTCTAGAGCAGCCTCTTAGCTTTTGTATGTGGATAGTGCCACCATGCATAGGCATGTAGGTTGTACACTGCATATGGGTTCTCCGGAAAAGTTTAAAAGGGGACTTAAAAGCAAGATATACACTTGTTAGCTAGATCTTTGGTGTCTGTCCAAAAAAAGATGCAAACTTTTTAACTTCTTAAGTAGCTCGTCATTTAAAATCTGAGAGGCTCTGGAACTACATAAAAGTTCTTCTGACATACCATGTCAGAAGAAAAACTATGTTGTTCAGTAACAAATACATTGAGGTTGCTGGTATGTTGGCAACTTGAACAGTCGCCCCCTAGGTGAACGTCTGTTCCACACCTACCTGCAAGTGATACTTAACCAAAAACACACCTTGCCCTCTGCTCTGGAGCTGACTGTGAGGCTTCTCATTTAAGTCTACAGTGCAGTGGGGAAGCAGACACTCAAAAGCAATATCAATGCCAACTCTGGCCAGGTTATAAAATCATCAGCAAAGAAACTCATAGGAGACGCCAGCAGTCATATGTACTAGTCAATCTTATCTTTTTAAAATCCTTCAAACAACTGAGTCATTTTTAAGGAAAACCAACAGCATGAAAGAAAATAATCAAAACAAATAATAACAACAATAACAATATTGCTACCAGATGAGGTAGCAATAATTTAGTGAACAAAGATTAGTTTAGAAATTTTGATAGCCACAGAAAAATTAAAGAGGAGTACATCAAATGTCAGCCACAATTTAATCTAGTTAGCAAGTATTGAATCTTGTACCCACTTATAACATTTCTTGTGTGTTTAAAATATTTTAGTTAGGCATAATTAAGTTTAATACAGTTTGCTATTATAAAAGAATAGAATGC